>BLJB01000011.1:0-254604 GCA_013423325.1 Usnea hakonensis | reverse complement strand
ACGAAGAAAAAAAAAAAATTAAAATAAAAAAAAATTAAATTAAAAGTAGGGTAAAAAAAAAAAAAAAAAAAAAAAAAAAAAAGTTTTGATATTGTCATATAGCCAGCCGTCGTCCACCCTATGCTAGTTCTGCGCATCTCGCGAATTAGTTGCGCATTTTTGAATCTCAGATTTGCCGATGTTGTGTATACTTCCAAAGCTTCTGTATCCTAAGATCTACCCGAACATTGACGAACCAAGACGAAAAGTTATGCTAGGAGCAATCATGGCATCATGAATGGTGTGTAAAAGTCATGAATTGAATGATGCTAAGAAAGCTAACTACCTAGGTATTTAAGGAATAGCCGGAATGGCTCGGGCAGATCTGGAAGGTCCGGATTGGTGATATACTTTATTAAGAGCTCGATATGATGACGTGTCTCCTTTTCCTTAGTAGACATGATTCCCTGTGAGTCACAAATTGACTCGATACCCGTTGAATCCTATTGTTGACGGCTGTGTGCATAGCGGTAGCAGCGAGGGCTTTCGTTTATGCTAGTGTTGATGTCGAATCCAGCGGTTTCCCGTCAGGTATACTTGCTCTTCTTGTAAAACTTTTGCACCAGCCGGCGCTTGTACTCTTTGTGTGGAAGTCTCGCAGCAACTGCTGTTTATGCTTCATGGAACCAAAGTATCGGGGTCCTTTGGAGGTCCTGGTTTTCGGCGCAGGAGGTAGGTTCAATTCCCAGAGAGACTTGGCACCAGGAAGACTTATACAAATGGCTTCTTCCACAGCCGTGGGTTCTATATTCGGTTGGAGGTTAGCCCAAAACCCTGCCGTGCGAGTCTCTGTCATTTGTCGATCGAATTATGAGCGCGTGAAAAAGGAGAACATCCAAATAATCACACAATTGTGGGAACGTGGCTCATTCCGACCACACCGGGTCGCCAGGTCTGTTCTGGAGCTCCAAGACGTGCCCTTCGATTATGTCATCTGCGCAAACAAGAACGTCCGCAGCAACGAATCTGCTTTTGTGGATACTATCCGACCTGCTATACGACCTACAACGACCTTGGTCTCGGTGCAGAACGGGATCGACGTTGAGCAACCATTAACAAAGGCTCATCCACGGAACCTTGTCTTGTCAGCTATCTGTTACATAAGCTGTCGGCAGAGAGGGCCCTGTCTGGTTGAACAAATAGCCCAAATAAGACCCCACGCCTTCCACATTGGCCCCTCCAGTCATATGATGGACGATGGGAAGTCGGAAGCCTCGAGAGTTGATGTTTTGGTCAGGATGGACTCCAGTTTCAGAGCGGTGAAGGACATCAATACTGAACGGTGGACCAAAATGGTTTTCAATGGATCATGGAATCCTGTTGCAGCCTTGTCAGGATACGACACTCATCAAATACAGCAACAGCCGCATCTTCTGGCGATGGTCCAACGATTAGCAGAAGAAATATACGAGGTCGCGTTAAAGAGTGGCGCCAAATTGCCTCGCACTCTTCTCCAAGAAACGCTAAGAAGCGCCGCGACGGCGCCTCCGATGGTTCCTTCGATGCTCCAGGATGCTCGTAGCGGACGCGAAATGGAGATTGAGCCACTTTGCGGTAAAACATCATCATCATCAATAGCCACCTCTTCCGTTTCAACCGCTGACGCGAATGTTAGGCAATGTTTTGAGAAAAGCAAGTGCACTGGGGGTGCCGGTACCGACTGTCCGCGCGACATATGAATTGCTCTTAAAAGCAGAGAGAGATGGTCTTTCTGGTCCAAAGCTTGAAGCCCAGCTTTTGCTCGCCTCGACTGTGTTGAGACAACATGCATGAGCTAGAGTAAGGCCAAGTTTCTGATGGATCAGTATATGTGCACCCTCTAGCATGGACGATTCCATCACGACTAGATAGACTAGAGTATAGGCCTTGTGTACACCTACAAAGGCTGATGTTCTAGGTAGATTTGAGTATTTATAATCCTACACTATACTATGGGTCCACTTGTTTAGGCACCTAATCTATTTCACTCACGCCGAGTCGCCATCGTCGACGTAGGAAATGATCTCGTCGTCATGATCATCGTCGTCATCGACTATTACTTCCACGACCTCTTGACCACCACCATTTTCCGCCGTGGTCAAAGGCATCGTAGTCCCTTCACTACTACCTACCACCAGCACCACCAACGCCTTCGTCGCCCTGCGCACCGCCACCTTACTCCCCTGCCCCCCCCTCCTCCACCATTTTATCAATCCAATTCCCATGATACCCTACCCCCGCCCCCGCCGCCCCCGCCGCCCCTGCAGCCCCCATCTCCTCCGCAATCTATCCCTTAAACACCGCCCCCCTCTCCGCCCTCACCCTCGTCAACCACCTCCCCTCCTCCATCTTTGTTATCCCCTCTAAGTTCTCTAACTTTTCCCGGAAATAGTGTCTCGTCCAGGCCCCGGCCCCGCCCCCGCCCACCCAATACGCGAAGGCGCGCCCGATGCACGTAGCGCTAAGGGCTTCACCGGTCGGCATCTTGTAAGATGGCTAGTAGCTAGTTGCGAAATGGTGGCGAAAGCTCTCTCCATTAGCATCTAGTATCTGACGTAGCATTGATTATCTCAAAATTTATGCTACAGGCTTTTGCAAAGACGCGCTACCATGTCGTCAATCCAAAAACTTTGGAGCCGAGAGATTAGAGAGGCAGTGACCTTTCAAAGCTTTGTTGTTGCCTTATACTGGTTAGTGCTTCGTTCGCCACATCCGAACCATGCGAACTGCATGCAATGCACAACGAGGTAGATGCAAAGCTGGTTGGCCTGTCTCATTGTCATGGGTAGGCCCAACAGTGACCGCAATGGGTATATCCAGGCCCATTGCCACAGCGCTAAGACTCCCATACCTATTCGATATAGATTTAGAGTAGAAACGTATATATATAGGTAGGGGTAGGTGGGCGAAGAAAGATTATAATATAATTAAGGAGACTCTAAAAGAGATAAATCGATTAAAGAGCCATTGCAGTGCAAGAAAGCAGTATTTATAGACTCCTCCTAGGACAATGTCTCCCGCTTCTCATAGCCATTGCCAAGGCCCTGCCTGTGCACCAAATCCATGCTCCGAATCCATGCCTGAAACCACTTCATGAAACCACCGAAACGAGTCGTGCGATATGCGATATCCGAAATCACTAACCCCCAGTCCTACTGTGGCGATGAGAATGAACCCTCGGAAAACTTGATGTCAGTATAGACTTTAGACGAGAACAACACGAGGTGAAGTCAAAAAGGGGCTAAGGAGGTAGGCGCGGCTATACTAGGCGATCATCTAGTTCAAGAAGGATCAATCAGGCAACTTGCGCCAAGCAAACATTCTCCCTGCTTAGTATTTCACGATCAACCTGGCACGGTGAAGCATGCATTGACAAAGAACTTCTGACTTGAGGGAGTAACATATACAAAAATCCATCATCAACAGGTCAGCACTGACTACATTTCCAGACCTCTCGTCACCAGCGAAAGACAAGGAACTCAGGAACCATAACGAAACCCTCATCCCCCAGTAAGACTCAAATTCCCCACAAACCCCGGCCCCTGAAACACAAGCTACCTCCTCTCAATCCGCCACCCCTCATCCCCTCTCTCCAACCCATCAGCATAAAACCCATAAAGATACACCACTGAGCCAATGGAGTACGGATCGCCAAACAGGCTGGCTTGGAAGTACGTAGTGGAGTTCGCAGTACCCTTGTTGGGGTGGATATCGATGACGGTGGTGCCGAGTAGGTGTTGAGAGAAGACGCGAGAAACGGATGCTTCGAGGGCGGATTGGATGGCTGGGAGGCCGGTGAGATTGGAGAGGGCGCCGGTGTAGTTGGCGGTGGCAGTGGGGGTGAAGACCTAGTTGGGGAAAGAGGGTTATTGGCTGGGGGCGCAATATTGAGTGAAGGAGGGGAAAGCCATGATTTGATTTTTGGGGTTGGGCTGTAAGATTTGCAGATCGACTGCCTTACCTTACCTTTGAGAGCAAGCGGAAATCTTTCGCGTCAATGGCTAGTGGATAAGTGTGGAGCGTCTGATGGATGGACTCCCACGCCGTCAGGGCAGCGGCGAAAGTCGAGATGCAGAGAAGAGCGAATAGGTAGATGAGAGAAAAGCGTTGGGTGTACATGTTCAACGTAGTTGTTCGATGATTTGCCAAAAATGGGTGAGGATGAGCAGAGTATCATATGGAGAGATTCTCAGAGATGAAGAGGAAAATACACACGATGCCACACTGATGGACTCGCTCGGTCAAGATTTTCTTTTTCCCTGATCCTTCCTAAAATGGTATAGCCGCGCCTACCTCGTAAGTCCCTTTTTGACTTCACCCAGTGTTTTTACGGCGTTCTTAGCCTCAACTCGTCTAAACGTCTATCTATACTGACATCAAAATTCAACGCTGACATCGAACCCATTGTGGAGAAGAAATTCAAATCATTCGCCAGTCCTCACAGCAAGTAAGAGCCCCCTTTTGCGAGAATACCTTGCCTTGGAGTTGAGGGTAGGCGGTTTGCGTGGGGCGGAATTAGTGTGTGAGCTACAGATGTTGCGGTGAATGATACAATCAGACATTATTTCGAGGATCGGAAAGTTGGGGGGGGGGGGGGGGGGGGAAGGGGGGCCTTCAACGGGTTAAANNTGGGGGGGGGGGGGGGGGGGGGGGGGGGGGGGTTGAGGAATGGGGTCCTTCAACGGGTTAAATGTGATGTTGTGACCTATTTGTTTCACTATCTACTCTCTTGTTTCGGATTCTGCATTGGTACTATATTACCGCTGAGTTCTCAAGGTATGTTGTGTTCGTTTCAGTGCCAATCTTTGTTGGTTGAAGGGATTTTGGGTTTGGTTAGTTTGGGGGCAAAGGGTGGAGATATTACAGTCTTTTAGTTTGTTATACACGCATCGAGATCGAGGATTTAGGAAGATACGGTGGAGGAATGAGAACCCTATATATACAGGATACCCACCGCAATGGCTTCCAAGCACCAGACCTCTTGGAATGCGGAGAGGGTCAGAAGCAGAAGCACTCTTTCATCTCCAGCCAACCCACAACGCCATCATCACCACAAGCGAAGCCATCAGCACCGACCTCGAAGGTTGATCGTATCTCGCCGCGGTACCGGTGAATAGGCCTATCGTGTTAGACGCAGAGCCATTCCCAGTGGGCAACGGAATTGTTTCTGAGCCTATCGCAAGTCCACTAGGACCAACGCTGATAGGAGTGCCGCTGATGATCGTTCCTGTACCTCCACTAGTCAAGGTAGCACCACCGACAGCGATCAATCCGTTTCCCTCTACTGTGAATGTCTGGCCATCCGTGGTGATTACAGTAGGTGTTGGAGTCCCCAGAGGGATCGTGCTTGTACCGATCACGAGGGACCCACCAGGACCGACACTGATGGGAGTCCCACTGATGATCGTTCCTGGACCTCCACTGGTCAAGGTGACACTTCCGATAGCGATCAGTCCGCCTCCCTTGACTGTAAATGTTTGGCCGTCCGTCGTGATGACCGTAGGTGTTAGAATCTCTAGGGAGATCGTACTTGTACCGATCACGAGGGACCCACCAGGACCGACACTGATGGGAGTCCCACTGATGATCGTTCCTGCACCTCCACTGCTTAAGGTGGTACCTCCGATAGCGATCAGTCCGTCTCCCTCGACGGTAAATATTTGCCCATCCGTGGTGATGACAGTAGGTGTTGAAGATTCCAGGGGAATCGTGCTTGTACCGATCACGAGGGAACCTGAAGGATTGAGTGAGATGAGTGTGCTACTGACTGTCATCCCCGGTCCTCCAGCCGACAACGTCGCTCCCGCGACTGGAAATTTGGTAGGATTCGCGGTGAAAGTTTGGCCGCCCACAGTGAAGACTGATGGTTGTGAGGCCCCGGAGATAGTCGTCGTAGTCCCCCCAACGATCAATTCTCCCGATGGACCAAGACTTACCGGTGTGCCTGCCATCAGCACTGCAGGTCCGCCGGCACTGACGGTTGTGCCAGATCCTACGAGGTCGGCTCCATTTGCTGTAAGCGTTTGGCCTCCGACGGTGACGACTGCCGGGAAGGGAGAAGGAGTGGTAGTAATGCCTCCAATCACCAGATCGCCAGCGGTTCCAATACTGACAGGCGTCCCCGAGACAGTCACAGCAGGCGCTCCAGCTACTACAGGCGTGCCAGCAATTTGAAATGATATCGGGTTGGCTGTTATAGTTTGCCCAGCTATCGTCAAGATTGTAGAGCTTGGATGGGGAGGCCCGGTACCAATCACCAAATTGCCCGAAGGCGCTAATCTTACAGGCGTGCCGGAAATAGTGGCCTCGGCTCCGCCTGGAGTTAGGACTGTGCCGGCTATTGAGACCGCGGACGGGTCAGAGATCGTCAGAATTTGACCAGCCGCTGTGATTGTTGGAAAGGCCACGGCAGGATCTACCGAAGCTTGGGGTCCAGAAACGCCTTCTGCTCTTGTTATGGGGTTCACTTGCCCAAATGCATTGTAAATGATTGCTCCTATGCCGGAGGTGCTTGCCTCTTCACTAGATTCACTTCCTACATAAATTGTAGTCGGCTTTTGATTCGGTTGTGGTCCTAGTTGAATTGTCGTCGGCAGAGAGCCTTCGTCTTGTACCGTAGGGTCATTCTGAGTCGAATCACCAGGATCGCCTTTTTGGAAATTGCTGGTCGTCGATGCTGGAGATTGGACATTGTATGAATCGCCTGAAACCTTAGCAGCAGCAGGATCCCCATCATTGGACGGTATTTGCTGAGGATTAGCAGGCTGTGTAGGTCGTTGTGTGTTTGGATCTGGCAGGACAGGGGCGTCATCGGTAGGTGTAGGAGTTGCGCTGTCCGCTGGATCTTGATCCGATGGTCCTGCTGTATTCTGGGGCTGAGGTACAGATTGAGGATGCGCAGCTGGCGAAGGGGAAGGCGCGGGATCTTCATTTACAGCAGTCTTTCTAGGGCCGGGATCTGGGACAGGACTCGGCTCAGGCGCCGTCGAGGGCGCTTTCGGGTCGCTGGTCGTGACATCGGGGGTCAACGCCAATCCTGGGACCAATGCCCTTGGGGGATCGAAAACACTGAACCAAAAGGCGTTGCAGTATTTGAAGAAAGGTATTTCCTGCCTGACTTTGTCAGGGAAGACGAAAAATGGGCGATATGGTACGCCTGGTAATGGTGTGTACCAATTGAATGACTGCAGGTATCAATGTTACTAAAAGTACAAGTTTCCATTTTCTTTGGATGTCCTACCATTACACTTTGAGGAGGACATGGAAAGTCCGCGGGGTTAAATTGCTGCGAGCTTTCGAATCCATCTCCATTCGGTCTTATCGTTGATAGTTCCTCTTGAGAAAAAGCCAGCATCGTGGAAGAGATGTATGTGGTGCCACAATAGTCTCCTGCATTAAGACCGTGAAAATTGATATATATGGACGGAGAGGTACTAAGACTATACTTAGATAACATCAGTCTGCAACTATAATGGGAATCTTACAACGTGACGTCGCCAAGTACCAAAGTGTTCACAGAGTTGTTAGGCGCTATCAAGGTGTGCGCACGGGGATGAAGACCTCGAGCCGTGATATTACGCTTTAGATCCGATGACACAGACGCCGTATAATTCCCACATGGTGATTCATCCCACGGATTGAAAAGATAGGACCTGAACGTCATGGATGCCAAACTTGTCAATGTCGCTGTCGATACAATGAGAGGCGAGCCTGAAGACCACGTGGTACATCCCCAATAAACATCACCGGATTTGTCAGTTGTGGCACCCACAGCTAGGTCACTATTTCCGTCACCAATAATGCTTAGACAAGATGTGTTAGCGTGGGGATTCGGCCAATAGTAAACGTCGACCTGGTCAGCAGCCACCTGGCAATTATCACAACAAGTCTGATTCAGGAACAGGTCCTCTTGAATCACATTCGGTTCATCGCCACCTTCCTGGTCTATAATCGTAGGATCCTCTGACAAACATTGTGGTGACCTCATCCAACTCTTCACGTCATCGAATGCAGAGACTCTGCCAGGTGGATTACTTTTGCTGCAGTCTGGCGAAGGGTCGAAGAAGCATTTGTTTTGCATAAGCACACTAGTTGCACCCCCGTAAAACAGGCTTGTTGCCAGGGATCGGTCTCCAGAGCAAGAAGTGTCCCAAAGTACGCATTCGTCTCTTAGGCCATCTAGCGAATGGCCAGGGCCCCGGAGCGAGCAATAAGCATCTCGGAGTAAGCACCCGTCGCTCTGTGTCAAGCTAGAGTTCGACATAAGGCCAGCTCTCGATGTTGTAGAAGGCGCGGCCGTGATAGCATGAGCTGGATCGAGTGTCCCATCACCCGTCGCGGTAGGAAAGCTTGCGCTGCCAATATTACTTGGTTCACTTTCCATTGACGAGGCTCCTATGGTACTTGATAGCAAGCTAGAAGACGTCGCCTGAGGATTACAGTTTGGAATAGATACGCATTTGTTTTCCGGAAAGCCCAGAGAAGTGCATGTCTGACAGGGCTTTGGACCAATGTTAATGAATGAAATCGACCACAAAAGGTTCACATTGACTCACCGGAATCGTGGTGTAGGCGCAAGATGCAGTGAGGTTGTCAAAAGCTGGAGGCGGTGTGGGTGTCATTTGAGGCAAAGACACTGTTTCATCGCATATACAAAATTCCGAAAGTATGCCTTGGTCGGGATCCTGGTCTTGAGGATAGCAAGATAGTGTTGGTGTAAGGGGAAGACTTTTTCCAGCATTCGAGGAAGATATGTTTGCAATCCTTGGTAAAAGAAAAGGAGATGGTCTGGGATGGCTAGACGCATTATTTAGCCAAGCCCTAAGTAGCAGCAGGAAGAACAGGCTGCGGAGCGAATGTGCCATTTTGGAAAGAAGGCCACTTCGGCAAGCGAAGACTGTCGAGTATGTGATACGACTATAGCGAGAGAGCTTAACCAAAGCTTTGGTGACATGGGACAATTGTAAGTTGCGCTACGAGTGGTGACAAGTATGGAACGGAAGGCTAGACAAACAGAGTAGGGTGCAAACGGTCGTACGATGTAGAAGACGTCCAATGGGTAACAAGAGACGCCCCCTAACATATGTCAGAGAAAGAATGTTCAGCGTATGATGAATGAGGAAATGCCGTCAAGACGAATGCATGAACAAAAATTGTAGTTTCAAATCTAATGCTGACGCGAAAAAGAAAAAGAAAAAGAAAAACGAATGCAACGCTGGACACCAAAGAGGATTACATCGAGATTGAGAGGCTCGTGTGTTTGAGTGAAGGGTTGGCGGTAAAAATACCCTGTCGGTGCCTTAAATTGAAGCTTCTGGGCGAAAGATTGTATGCACATCTGACTGTGCCGGAAATTTGTTACGCATTCTCAAATATAAATTGATCGACTCCTCGAGTAACCATTCACGTTGCAGGGTTCTACTCCGGCCGGTCAGCACGACGCAAGATACTGATTGGCCAACTCTGATTACTTCTTCAGCTGATCCTTTAGCGTGGCGTAGTCCGTTGTTTCGTCTCCTGCATTGCTGAGCCTCCTCGAGCAGCATCCACGGATGAGAATAGAAATTATCTCCGTACTGCAGTCTTAGAATGAAGAGAAGGCTATAACGTAAGTGAATGAGTTCATGTCAGCACTGAGTGGACATCCTCAATGCAATGCAACCGATATATTTCCCTCTCGAGAAATGGCGCTGTTTGCACGATGGCATCGCGCATACCACAGTATGGACACAATATCTATTTCTAGCGCGAAAATGCTTCCCGCTTGCAAAGAAGTCGGGCATTCCCGTTCGAGCCCAGAGGGGGGTTGGTGCCGGTGGCCTGATAACCCAAGGTACCCCTCCATGATGAGTAATACGCCCCCAAATCCAAATCCAGAGTACCTATCACTGATCTCACTTGCTTGCCATCCCTCCCTCACTCCATAAGCAAGCAGCAAGCATATCAGCATGGGTATCCTCGTAAGACTCATCGGCTCCGGCGTTGGCCTTGCCGCCGAAGCTGTAGCCGCCAAGAAACAGCGATCGCGCTCAAAGTCCCCAGGAGGCGCTGATCTGTCCCCTCAAGCCTCTGCCTCGAGCAGCAGGGACGTGGGGCCTTCTTCTTCCTCTTCCACGAGTAAAAGTGAAGGTAAATCTCTAAAGGGGCCTGATGCACAAGGGGACTTCGAAGCCCCGCCGCCGGCCTATGAGGAGGTTGTCGAGGTATCAGAAGAGCGAGCCGACGAGCTGATTTCCCGTGGGAAAGCGTTGCCTGTGGATGAGAAGTCTGGAAAGGAGGCTCATGATGAAGACGAGAGTGATAGCGACAGTGAGGGTGATGAGGCGAACTGGGCGCTGGATGAAGCAGCAGAGGAAGTCGCAACACCAAGAGCTGAAGATCCAAAACTCAAGTATGGGATCATGGCTCAGCCGACAGTGGAGTCGTTCAGCGCGGTGGTGATGGCGAAATGCCCACCAGTAACCCATCCAACGAATCCGCTACAACGACCTGTTGTTATTCCCCAGCGGAGACCCGGTGCTCGAGATCGCGGCTTCATTCACGCTTACGCTCCCGATCTGGCCGAAAAGGGTATTTCTCAAGAAGTATTCTTGTCCTTCATTCAAAATTTTCACGCCGCGTCGCAAGCGTCGCCGCTGCTCAACGTCGTGTTCATTTCTGCAGGCGTCGTAGGCTTCGTTCCGGAACCAGTCTCCCAGATTACCAGCACCGTCACTCAGTTCGCCGTTGGGGCAGCTATGTACTTGCAGATTACACAACGCACTCATAGCTTTCTCGATGAGATGAACGATAAGCTGTTCAAGCCCAGGGGTCTGTACGCTCTGATTATGAAATATATCCCTCAAGGAACAAGACCGATTTCGGTGCAGCAAGCGGATATGAACACGATGATCAGCAAAGAGAACGCGCCGCATAAATCGTACCAGAACTTTAGAGCCGTAAACGCAGGGCGTTCATACGGTGCGATCGAGATGCCAGACTCTGCCCCATTAATCTTTCCCGACTTAGATGAGGCCGCACGCACTCAAGACCCCGCAAAGGCAAACAAGCTGAAGAGCAGCATGGCATTCGTAACAGACTACTACGACAAGCGTGCGCAGGCATCTTATGTACGTCTAATCTCCTCTCTCCTTTCCCCCCCTCCCTCTTTTCCAACTAACATGCCGCAATAAAAAGTTACACAAGAACCCTGACCAACGCCTCGACCTGCCGAAACCGGACTTCGCAACCCGTGTCAGCGATCCCAACCACCCTGCATTCAGAGGCTCCTGGCTCACACTCATCTCCGGCGGCAAAATCCCGCCAAAAGCCGAGCGCCGAGCAAAGAGACGCAACGAGAGGATCCAGGCGGGCTATCTACCGAGCAGGAAACAGGAGAGGAAGGCGTGGAGGCAAAAGAGGAAGCTTATGAAGCAGAATGTGTTGTACTTGATGATTGTCAATTTGCCGACGGAGCAGGAGATGGAGACGGCGAAGATGCAGGTGCAGCAGCAGGAGGCGAAGATGAAATAGATGGGCTTATGGAAAAGGCGCGGGATTATTTGAGAAATTTTGCGTATGTATGGATTCTATCATTATCTCAATTTCACTCCGAGTGGCTTTGCGCGAAGACTCTTCAACCTCAACCACTGGCGCCGTTCGAATTGACGTTGCCGAGGAAAACAACCAGAACGGCAGCATAGCTGTATGAAATTGTCAGAGACAGCTCAGGCCTCAATTTTCTCGTGACCGACAAAAATCCCTACCGAAATTTCCCCAGAATAGCAGACTTTTGTCTCCACCCTGGCTCCGGGGCTCATCTTCGCCCCAGGGAATTGTAGCAAAGTTCTCAAACCGACTCACTCACACATCCGTCACATTAATGCAGCGATCGCATGTTAAAGTCCAAGGATAAAGCTCTTTACACTTGTATTCTTGCCTTTGTTCACACCTACTTCATCAAAATAGTGTCGAATCCTCTTTCATCTACTATTCAACTAAAGCTGCTCTAGTACTGAACCCGCTCTTGTAATCATTACTCTTTTAAAAATGACTTCATCTCAAGCTACCCCAACCACCCCGGAGAAGCAACGTACCCCGATCACTCCAGAGCAATCTCAAATGGACTTAGATTCACCTCTGTTTGATACGATTGACTGTACCCCCAACACAAAGGAGGAGATGATGAGTCGAAAACGAAAAGCCAGCCAACTCATTGAGAAAGGCTCACCTACTGTTGCCTCTGCATTCCTCAAGGGGCGGCTCTCAGTCGTCGAAAGGACACTTGATGTACGAGCGATGCAAACACAAGCTCTCTCCGAAGCGAACTCATTTTTTCAAGAGAGTGGCAGGCCTAAGCCAGAGCTCGTGGCAAGATTGAAGCAAGAGAAAAAGGCACTGATGACCGAGAAAGCATATCTGCTGTCTCAAAGAAAGTGCCTTGAGGAAGACTTGAATGACATTGATACCAGCAAGACTGGCCTAGCAGACGCGTACATCAACGAACTAAGGATGTCACTGGAGGAAGTCTCCAGGTCCAAGGAGAAAGCGCGAGCCCTTAAGGCTCCAAGGTTGGACCGGAGGCGCTTTGCAATGAATGTTGACAATTACCTTGGCACCATGGAAGTGTCCACCTACACAAATGAGATTCTATCGAAATGGTGTCATGTCCTCGGATACTGGTTAAGCCCCGGCTCAATTACATGTGCACACATTGTTCCCTTTTCATTCGATACCAAAGACGTAGCCCACATGTTTGGCAGCGACGAACCACCGTTGACAAGTAAGAGGAACGGGCTCAATCTTCATCACGCCATCGAAAAAGCGTTCGACAACTGTTGGATTACGATAGTTCCTCTTGACTCTGTTGAATCCAGCCCTACCGAGTGGAAGGTCGTACTCTTGAAGACAGAAATAAGAGACAATGTGTTCTTCGATGACATGCTGAGGTACACCAGTCAAAGATTATGGAGATGGCGTGACATCGATGGCAGAAAGCTAGGCTTCCCGAATAATTATCGCCCTGCCCGCCGATTCCTCTACATGCGATACACACTGGCATGGCTCCACGCCGAGAGTAACGACTGGGTAGGCTTCAAGGAGAAGCTTCCGCCTGGCCAGGTATGGGCCAGCCCAAACAAACCGGATGGCTACCTGAGGAAATCTGTTCTGCTCGAGCTAGGGAAGAAGACGGGAGACAAATTGCCGAAGGATTTGATGGATGCAGGCATGTTTGAGGATCCAGAGACGAGCAGTCCTGTGTATGATGCAGTTGCCGGCATAAGGGTCACTGAGCATGTGCAGGCTCATCTCGATGGAGAGAGAGACGCCAAGGAGGACGAGGACGGGGAGGGTATGGAATAGGTTGGGGAGGAGCGAGAGATGAGCGGTGAGTGAAAGAACATTCGATAGGGGAATGTTTGGAACGAAATAGTGTGTGCTTCGGTACCGCTTGAAAGGGAGACTTGCGCTCGGTTCAATGCCTGCATCACCAAGGACTGTGCGGAAGTGCGATGGATCAGGGGTTTATTGTTGTCAGGGATGAAAGAAGTATGCTGAGAGAGAGAGATGACGGAAAATGAAGCGCAGAATAGGAAGAGAAAAGGGAGCTCGGACCATTCCAATGCAGAGCAGGAAAAATGTACATATGTCATCTGCAAAGGCTCAACCAGCCTCAAGCGCATCCTAAAATACAGCATCTTACTAGATGATACGATATATACAAGCTCAAAAACGATATGTCAGGCTGTGAATAACAAACCCATAAAAGCCAGCTCAAAGGCCCCTGCACATCCAAGAAATGGTCCTCCAAAAGGGCCCACCCCTTTGGAATGCTCGCCCCCAACACCATCGCTTCCCCGTCGCCAAGGGTCTCATAACACCCAACGTCCTTCCCATATGTTCAAAGCGTATGACCGCCCTCTCGTCACTGATTACAAAGCCATCACCTGATGAAAGCACACTCACTCTTCACCACCACTGGCTTCTCCCTGCACCCACATTCTCCTCAGCAGGTCTTCCACGCCCCCGTCCAGCGCCCCGTCCTCTTCGAGATCCTCCACCGACTCCGGGCTCCCTTTCCCCACCTCAAACCTCACTCTGCCCCTCCCCGCCGCCGTCTCCGCAGAAGTCGCGACAGCAGTCTTGAAGCTCTTCCCTCTGTGACCGTCAGGAGCTTTCTTCCCATCTAGTTTCTTCTGCCCATCCATTTTCCGCTCATTGAGTTTGCTCTGCATAGCCGGTTTCCTGAAACTGCTGACAAGCAGATCAGGATAGAAACGTCTAGCATTCGCATACTCGACCTTTGCTTGCGTCCATTGCCTCGCCTGTCTCGCTTCCATCTCTTTAGATCCTGCGCTGAGATTCTGTATCCCGAACCCTGATCCGTGTTGCAAGAGCGGGTGTTGGTCAGATGGTGGGTCACGCTGCGTGGACATGCGCTGGAGATCTAACTTGAGCTGCGTGAGTGACTTGCCCTTTGTGGGATCCGCGCCGCGGGCCGATTCAAAAGGTGAGGTGCGGGTATCTTTGGGAGGCTTGACTTGGTCCTTACTGTTGAGGGGTTTTGCTGTAGATGAGGGTGTAGAGCTGACATCACCGTTACTGAGACGGGGATGAGACAGATTGGCAGCAGATTGGACCTTGCGAGTAGCTTTGACGGTTGAGGATGAGTCTGATGGAGAGCCTGGACGATCGTAATGGTGGAGATGCGCTAGACTTTGTTGGAGGTGGGATACAGAACCTGGTGTTGCGCTGCCAGAGTTTGAGCCTGTGCCGCCGAGGAAGCGCGAAATGCCATCTGCGGGCATAGATTCCTTATTGCGAAATGTGGAGTCCTGGCTGTGAATGAAGGCTGGGGAGCCGCTGGAGCCATTTGGAGTGACTGTAGCCGATACACTGGATGTTTTGGGAGCGGCGTTATGATTGCTGCGATTGAGAAGACGGTGCGTCACATCATTTGCATCCGGTGGGTGATAATATGGGGATCTGTCTCTGTGCTGATCTTGCTCCTTTGCATGGTTGACGAAAGCAGAAGGATTATTAGGTGGAGACTGCGGAGGTGATTGTGGTAGCTCAGGAAGAGATGGCTCCGCGGGTTCATCGGGCGAAGGAGGATCTTCTAGTTGAGGAGTCCTACGGCCTATTGAGCTATGCCGAGTGGTATGGGGCGATTGCGAATTGCTCTCCTCTGTCCAGTCGTCTTTCTCATCGTCTTTCTCTTGATCCTCATCCCCGACTTCAAAGTTCGGCCGCCCTCTCACTGGACCATCAACATCGCCTTTCTTGCGCAAACTGTTCTTCATTTGCGCTTTCTCTCCCTTGGATTGTTTTCCCAACTTCGTCGATGATGTATTCTTCCCAAGAGAGACCTCCGACCTATTCTTTTTCATTGAGGCTTTGGATCCAACTCTTGGCAAGCTGACGTTGGATACATTGCGCTTGATATTCTGTGTAGTCGGGCTTGCTGTAGGTGTATGCGATGCTGATCTGGTATGGTGTCTCACATGCCCTGCACCCTCCGCTACATCGCCAGGGCCCAACTTCGAGAGCTTGTGTAGACCCTTGCCGTGAGATGACACTCGTCCATGTGGGTGACGTCCATGACCAACAGCATGCGCCTTGTGTAGTTTGGTCGAAGATCCTTTGCCGTGCGATTTAGAAAGATGGCCGGCGCTAGGAGAGCCTTTCGAGAGGGATGCCGAAGATGAAGTCCGCTCGTTCAGCTGAGGTCTTCTGGCTGGTGATGGAGAGGCGCGCCCAGACATTCTGAGTGTACTCGTTGTGATGTCGGAGATTTGATGTGGGGCAGGCGAGATGCGGTGCGGGTGAGCGCGGAGGTTTGCGACAGAGCCTTGCTTATCGTATGCTGATACTCACTATAAGTGCGCAAAGAAGTCCATGACTAAGATCGCAGTGAGTGGATAGTCTTACACTGAAGAAATGTGAATGTCATTTAATAATAATGTGACTGTTTGCATGCAAAAGCAAAGTAAGCGCAGAACTAATTCATTGTCCAATCGATTCCATTCCTTGCCAAGCGGCCATACAAGCGGCAGCCTTACAAGGATAAATCTTCAAGGAGATTTTCATATATAAGACAACATTTGTACAGTATAAGACGGCAAGTCAATTAGAAACCATCTTCAATACCAATTCTCAATATCTATATGCGAGAGATCCAGGAGACACAAAACGCACTGCCTGCCTATGCTATGATAGGAAAGAAGACATGCTTGCAACGCTTTCAGATCAGTAAACTTCCAACACATATCTAAGTTGATCCTTCAACTTCTCAATCTCCGTCCTCGGGTTCACCCTCTTGCCTATTGTCTTTGCGTCTCGGGCGATGGCTTCTTCAAGAACATTCGTGACATCAGGAACGGGCCACGTGGGGCCGCCTAGCAATCTTATGTTAGCAAGCTCATCCGCACGGCCATGTATGGACACCCACATAGATAGAACGCTCCTTCCTCTTTTAGATAAGCCTGAATAATATCGTTCATCGTCTGTCTCATCCGATCCTGTATGTAGATCTTCTGTGGCTGATCACGGGAGAAAGCGCGACCAAGCAGCGTGATGACACCAGCATCCTGATACGCCTCCCACTCCTCTCCATAACAATACTCTTCTCTTTGGTGTCTGGAGCCCATGTAGAGTAGAACAGATCCAATCTCCTTGCCCTGAGCCTTCTCCCAAGCGCGGTGCTGGACAAAAGCCCGGAATGGCGCAAGACCTGTGCCAAGACCAGCCATAATGAGTGGCTGGGTAGATTTAGATGGAAGCTTCATGACACTGGGCTTGACGGATACTGTGACAGGTGCACCAATCTTGAGCTTGTTCAGGAACCTCGTAGCTTGACCAAATCTATCGCGGCCTTGTGGATCTACCCAGCCAACCACTACAATCATTAGGGCAACGCTGTTTGGCGTCACCTTCTGGCATGAGGCAATGGAGTACTCTCTCCGTTTCATGGGGCTAACAATTTTGACAATGTCGTGGAAGCTTGGGTGAGCGGACGGAAATTCTAGGAGGATATCAGCGTAAGTAATAGTGTCTACTTCAGCTCTTCTCTTGAATTCCTGATTTCCATCCTTAGTAGGCCCTCCTAGTGTTGTGAGCTCTTTCCGTTCGTTAGGATCGTCAGCGAACTCAGCCAAAGCCTCGTAAAAGCGTTTTGGTGGTCGACCGAAGATGTCGACGTTCTGCATGAGAGCTTGATAGACTGTCCTATTTTCGAGCACCTGGAAATTCTCGCGGCTGGGAACCTCAACAACTTCCTCAGGATCAAGCTTGTAGAACTTGATAAACTCCTCGACCTCGACTGCGTCGTTCTCAGCGTGGATGCCAAGCGCTTCTCCAATATCGTACGTCAGGCCCGAGTCCCCAAGATCAAATTCAACATGGAAGATATTCCTGTCGTAAGTGGGAGGTGTAAGTCTGCGGTTTTCCTGTACATGCACAGTGTAAGTCTTGACGTTGACGTCTGGGCGCAATGCCGACGTCGTGCTGTAAGCCTCCTTGAAAACCAGGCCTTTCGCTGCCATTTTCCAGTCTTTGAGATACGTGGGAGGTTCAACGTCAACTTTGTCATACGCCACAAAGCTGCTCGGATATAAGTCCTTGGGTAGAGAGGGTGTGGTCCCTTTAATTTCCTCGCTGGCCCAAGACTCCGGGATTTCTATCAGTCTTAGATATTTATCTAAAACCTTGGCATGTTCCTCCAGTACCTCGATAGTTCCATTGACAAACGCTAGCTTCTGCAATCCCGTCTTCTCCAGGGCGGGCAAAGCAACACGAAGGAAAGCCAACTCTGTTAAATATACTTCTTGCGCCGGGTCGTTGATTGTTACCTCGAGTGCTGGTGGATCAAGGACATACAATTTGATCCTTTTGGCGGCCAACGCGTTTCTGAACTCGACAGGCAGCTTCTTCTCAATATCGTCGTCTTTCACGTTTGGTAGCTTCAGAAGGAGTTTTCCGCCAGCTTTGAGGCCATTGAGAATGTCAAAGGTTTTGAGTAGGCTGTCGTCGCCGATATAGACTACATCTGCTGCATCAATTGAGTACGGCGCCTCGATCGCCTTCTTTGACCTCCGGATATCCGAGCGGAATACACCCCCTTGGATCAGGTTGTCGTACACTGTTTTGGTAGTGACATTATTTGCGGAGTCTGCTGCTAAGGCTTGGCCGAGCGCAACCGGCGCGTTTGCGGATCGTGACGTATCGATGTCCCAAAAAGTATACTGCTGAGTACATGAAGGATCGATCAATTGTAAGGGCAAAGATGCTCCAAATTCTGCTGTATCGTCCTCAGGCTGCAAGATGGGCTTTTGAATCAGCAGTTGAAACGCTGCCGCAACAGAGACAGGCGTCCAAACAGTTTCCCTGGCGTACTTGACATCAGCTACGGCTGGAGGAGTTGCCCATTTATCTGAGAAAGTGATCGTGACCACAACGTCGCCATAGAGATTTGAGCGAACACTGCTGTCTGATACCGCTTGCTCGTCATCTACTTGGCCAAGCACACCAATAGCCTTTACTGACTCAGGCAAGATCTTTAGAAATTCCTCTTCGATGAACGGCCTGTAGACCCTGACAGTGACAATTCCCACTTTCGCGTCATCTCTTGCGAGCGACAGAGCAACTTGTGCTGCCAATGATGACTCAGTAGTCCCGAACACTACCAGCACCGCGTCGGGCATGGCGTGGCCATGATATTCGAATGCTCCGTACTGAGTTCCAAGCTCATCATTGAATACGCTCAGTAGCCGCAGCACTTTCATCTCCTGATCTGCAGGCTTTCGTCCGGGAGCAGACATTTCATGCTGAACGGCCTTGTATGTGTTGTGCAGACCTGCTTGATCAAGGACATCGATGACTCTCGTGGTTTCCCTTCCAATGTTGACACCATCGTAAATGTGTATGGTGGGCATGATGCTTGCAAGTAGCGTAGAGAACAAAGCCATATGCTGCACCTCGTATGTGGAGAACGAAGATACCATACCAAATCCCAATTCTTCTGCCAGTGACAAAGCGGAGGTGTAATCCGTGACCAATTGCGAGGACGCTCCGGCATAGTCGATAGCCGCGATATGTGCGACAAACGGGCTGGCGACAGAGTATAGCAGTGATAGCTGATCTAGAGCAGCGCGAAGGTGCTGCAGGGCAGATGACGATGCCAGGATAGACTGGGGAACATAGCGTTTTTTTAGGTCGAAGTCCTTAGAGAACATGTAGCCCAGCGCTATGGACGCAGCACCTTGCCGAGTCTGCATGCACTCAACGTTCGTAGGGTATCCGTAGATATTTTCCGCCCCCTCTCTAGACCAATGCTCGACGGCGACATCGAGGTCAAACGTGTCAGGCGAATACGTCCACAGTCTGTCGGATAGGGCATAACCGACTTGCTGGATCAGAACCTGGGCTGTCACGTAGGTAGGTCCACCAATTGAGGCCAGTGATATGGGCTGGCCGAAGGGCATACTCGTTGAGTGCTGCTTGAATTGTTTCAAATCTTTCTCTGGCCCTTCCTGGCGAGGCTCGGGCTCTGCTGGGCCATTGGACTCGGCTGGCTGAAGACGCATGATTGGCTAAGACGACTGTGAAAGGTGAAGGAAAAAGAAGACGATGCGGAGGAAGGGAGAGAAAAGAGAAATAATATTGGTAAGCGTCCATTTTCAATGCCATCATTCCTTGTACTTTTTTTTACGACAGAATTGCTAGGAGAAATTGCGTGATCAGGTATCGGCTTTTAGTAGCGGCGGTTAATTGCTGATTAGATAAGATTGCCGCCAGTCTGACCCCCTGTCCCTCGGTCAAATGTGATCGACGACTTTACTTTACTGAGACGAAGTAAATATAAATATACAACTTGCAACATGGCAGAAGGAGCATCATCGACAGCGCTCGTAGGCAGCACCGGGCTTGTGGTAATCATCCCACAATTGCTATTACTTTATCTACATACTCAATTATCATTTAGGGTTCCGAGATCCTCAAAACCCTTACATCCCTCTCGTCTCATCCCGCCATCCATGCAATCGCGCGTCGCGAGCTCCCAACATCTTCACCCAATCTCCATCCTCTCATCGATTCCGACAGCTCCAAATGGCCCTCAAATCTCAAATCACTTTCTCCTCCCCCAAGCATCTTCTTCTCCGCCCTAGGCACCACCAGAGCGCAAGCTGGGTCCTTCGAAGCCCAGCGAAAGATCGACTATGACCTCAACCTCTCCCTTGCAAAAGCTGCAAAGGAGTCTGGAGTCAAAATCTACGTCCTCATATCATCTAGCGGCGTCTCCACCAAATCTATGTTCCCGTACGGCAGAATGAAAGCCGAGTTGGATGAAGCTGTCAAAGAGCTTGGGTTTCCTCACACAATCATCTTGAAGCCTGGCTTGTTGCTTGGTACAAGGAAGGACAGTCGGCCTGCGGAGGCGGCTTTTCGGGCTGTTGCCATGCCAATGCGCGCGATCAGTAAGGGCTTGTTGACAGATTGGTGGGCGCAGGATGCCGATGTGATTGGCAGGGCTGCTGTCGCAGCTGGGATGCAATGCGTGGACGGCAAGAGAAAAGAGGGTGTTTGGGTGGTTGGTCAGAGCGACATAATCAGACTGGGAAGGACAGAATGGAAAGGCGAGACATAATTACCCGAACGCATTTCGTGGTTGCTTTTTGCCATAATTGCGCCTTCAGATCATATATAGGATCTTCAGAAAGATTGGACGTCAACAAGATGCTCTGACGAATGTTCGCTAGTATCCTTTGGATTATATATATCTTCTATATCTTTGGGGCGCTTCCCTTGCTCCATTCATGGGTTGTGCTTAGCGTTGCTTGCTTCCCTCATTAATGCACTGCCACTCGTGAAATTCATCAGTCTGGCCTTTAACACTCAGACCAAAGTCTCTTTCTTGATTCTGAAACCTTTCTCCTGCCATACTTCATATTTCTTCAGGCCTAACTCGTAATATGCTGTACCCAAGTCCCTGGCGACGCGATCATCCCGTGCTTCTCCGTGAATCGTATTCTATTCTCCCAATATGCCCATAACATCTGCCTTCTTTCCTCATCTTTCGCTTTTTGCTCCAAGCTATCAAGAGCCTTTTTTCCGAGGGGCCTAGGACGACGGCCTATGTGTTTCTATGGTATGCTTAATATCGAGCTCAAACCCCTCTGTATCGTAGGTGGGTGAGCCGTTCAAGCCTTTGCAACGGTATTCCTCGATGCGCGCTTCAAGTCATCTGGAATGGATTTTCGAGAGTTTGGCGTCGCTTTCTTTCGCCTCTTTGGCGATGGAGGCAGGAGCGCTTTGTCTTCCTCGGCGTCCTCTGTGTCTATTGAAGATTCCGACGAATTTGACAGCGCGTTCTTACCAAGCACATATGCGACTTTTTCAATGTGGACGGCAGAGACTTCCTCGCCGGATGCTTCCTCCAGACGTTTTTGGAGCGCGGCTACTCTTTCGAAGAGAGCTCTGTATTCCTTGATCGTATAATTGATCTTGCGATCCCAGCCCTTTAATTTGGCTTCCTCCCAAAGGACGTAGCGGTAGACTTCGTCGGAGAAGAACGGAATTCTCACTGGATCGTAACTTGATAGCAGCAGCGACGCTGTGGCAGGTCCAATTCCCCTCATTTTACTCAGGGCTGTAATCGATTTATCGTAGTCCTCTTTATGCGCCTCATACATCTCGAATGCACTCTTTGTAGTTGCATGGACATCTCTGTCGCTGTTTGATGCGACAAGCTTGGCAAGATTGGGGCGGTAGGTACCGTGCTTCCTACGAGATATTTGAGGTCACTGCCTGGGCGTACAAGGTTGATCTGGCTACTGTTATGGAGCGACGCACAGTTTCCACTCGACGAGAGCCATCACCTCAGTCTTCTCGAGGAAGGCCTCACCAGCCTTTTTACGCTGATCGAGGGTCCTCGGGAGTTCCTTGAAACGAGTCTCTTCGAGCCCATGAATCTTCTCTGGGACGCGGGCTTTGTAGCCGTGAAGATGAGATTGGAGGCTTGAGTAGGTGATTTGGGAGGAGCTGTCGGAGGCTTTCATAATTATAAACCTCTTGTGGGAGATTGGAATTGTATGACTTAGCGAATCCAATCAGAAGAACTTTTCTATTTCGAGGCGCGTTATGCGACGCGGCTAGCTCTAGTAGGGTCTAGGGCCATGACGCCATGTGCGTGCGGGCGAAAATCTCAGTAGGGAGAGGACTAATGGTCCGGGGTAGTACAACCCAAGGGCTACAATTTTATTTGAATAGTCTGCAAACATGTCAGAGAAAACGGAAATTCCCTCATTCCTGCGTATCTTCAAGCCGCAAATCCCGCCCCGAGTGAGCTATTTACTCAGCCGAATCCACTTAAAAAAGTCAATGGTACTAATATCCGTCCCGGACAGGTAAAATTCAAACATGAAATCTCTTATGCTTAATAATACCACGACGCAATCATCGAGAATATACTGCTCATGAGGCTTCTACTCCGTGACAAGGATATTGCAAGATGTGTGGCATCGTCGCAGTGATTCACGCAGACACTTCCTCAGACTCAGCAGGAGCGGACCTCCATGATGCCCTCTACCTCCTTCAGCACCGTGGACAGGATGCATGTGGTATTGCAACCTGCGGATCTGGCGGACGGATCTATCAATGCAAGGGAAATGGCTTAGCTTCTAAGGTTTTTAATGATGGAGAGAGGATTACGGACTTGCCAGGCTTTATGGGCGTCGGCCATCTACGATATCCTACAGCGGGAACAGCCTCTCAATCCGAAGCACAACCTCTATTCGTCAACTCACCGTATGGAATCTGCATAAGTCGTTTGTCTCCCTCACCGCAGATACGCGCATTTCAGACATTACCACCTATTTTAATTAGACTAAACTGACACCCAAGGCGCGCGCAGACAACGGAAACCTTTTGAATTCACTTCCGCTAAAGAAATTTCTGGATCAAGAAGCACACCGTCACATAAACACAGACTCGGATTCGGAAATCCTCCTCAACATATTTGCCAACGAGTTGAATGAGAGTGGGAAAGCCAGAGTCAACGCTGAAGATTGCTTTAATAGTTTGGAGAGAACCTACAAGAAATGCGAGGGTAGCTGGGCGTGTACGACGATGATTGCAGGATTGGGGCTCATCGGCTTCCGAGATCCATACGGCATCAGGCCCATAGTCATTGGCTCGCGGACAGTGGGAGGCGGCAAAGATTACATGATTGCTTCTGAAAGCGTAGCTTTGAGTTTTTTTGGATGCCATCCTGAGGACATTCGAGATCTCTTACCTGGAGAGGCCGTGATTATCGTCAAAGGCTCGGAGCCAGTATTCCGGCAAGTGCAACCTGCGGCAGCATACACTCCTGATATCTTTGAAGTGAGCGACCATTTTCCCACGTACGCCTCCAAAGCTAAATATAGCTTCAGTATTTGTACTTTGCACGACCTGACTCAATACTTGGTATGTTGATTCTACATGCCTGCAAGCTGGGATTAACCTCCTGGCAGACGGTATCAGTGTGGAAAACGCTCGTTTCAAGATGGGAGAGAAGCTAGCGGCAACTGTCAAGAACGAGCTAGGGCCTGAACGACTGGCGCAGGTAGATGTTGTTATCCCAATACCGGAGACCTCGAATCCGTCTGCTCGCGCTGTGGCGAAGTACTTGAAGAAAGAGCTCGCAAGTGGCTTCGTGAAGGCAAGTGAGCTATAGTAAAAGTAACGTGTATGACTGACCATCGTAGAATCGTTACATTTTCAGGACATTCTTGATGAGCTCACAACGACTCCGCAGGTCAGGTGTGAGAAGAAAACTCAACGCGATGTCTGCCGAGTTTAAGGACAAGACCGTGCTTCTCGTCGACGATAGTATCGTCAGAGGTAATACCAGTCGCGAGATCTGCTTGATGGCACGGGAGGCAGGCGCAAAGTCTATCATCTTCGCGTCTGCTTCGCCACCGGTTCGGCATAGTCATATCTACGGGTCAGTGCAATTGTCTCGTACCAGAGTATGATGGGAAGCTGCAACGATGGTCTCATACTTAGCTAGCAGTACAGGTTAATATGGGATTTTGGACAGCTGACTCCAAGGCAGGATTGATCTCGCATCTCCGGACGAGCTGATTGCATATTCCAAGACTCCAGCCGAGATCGCTACAGCAATCGGCGCGGACACAGTTATCTACCAAAGTCTTTCTGATCTTGAGGCTGCGTGCGCAGAACTCTCACCACGAGGTATCGATTGTTGTTTCGAATCAGGTGTTTTCTCCGGCCGCTACGTAACCCACGTTCCGGACGGTTACTTCGAGCACTTGGAGCGAATCCGTGATCGAGTCAAAAAACCCAAGGTCCTAGAGGCAGCAAAACGTACTAATTGCCTTACAAGCAGGGGTGATGACTTGAGCCAAGCTGTAGCAGGCGTAGAGTTGGAGTCGGCTGACTCTTCAGCTACTTCGTGTAGCCAGGATATCAACTTGCATAATTTCAACGACTAGGCTTTACGCGGATGCGAAGCCCCTGGTCTTCATTGACGTTATGACGGACATGAACTTGTATTAGGATATATGTGCGCTCTCGCCTATATCGCACCTATGCGTTATGTCAGCCATATGTGCTGTTGTGCAGCATGACTCGATACGGTACAGACGAGGGGCTGATAATTGACAGCCAGCTGCGCTTGATAAATGGTAATCACGAGAGAAATGCCATCCTTCTGAAATGCCAAGGGATTTCCCTGCCTGCGAGCGTTGGCTTTCATACGATTCAAACGCTTCTCGACTTCCCAAACTGATTCGTCCTTGCTCATGCGTACGGTGTCGTGTCATTTCTTACAGAATTATCGCATGTTGCATGGAATATAACAACATCATTGGTGAAAATTCCATACAGACTAGTCAGCTCCAAGGACGGCTGTCAATTGTTTTTACACTGCGAAAAGATTAAGAAACGGGGAAGCTGTTTGCTCCCACTCGCTTACCCCACTGGTACTCGTACCTGGCCCCTAGGGTCATCATGGTATCAGTTGACATTCTTAAATACATAAACAATTTTTCCAGAGATCTTTGGTGCACATTCAGAGATTCAGTTCCACTTACATGACCATGCGTCTTATGTCACCCTCTTTTCTCAACCCTATGTAGCGGCCTCTTTTTACTGAGTGTCGCATCCCACCCCATCCCTCATTATACTCCAACCCGAATCCACAAAAGCCAGATAGGAACAAGAGACAGGAGATACCTTTAAAGTCCCTTATCCGGCTTCCGTCTATTCCCTAGGACCTTCCTAGATGGGCCTTAGCGTTAACACTTGCGTTTCCGCCAAGAAAAGGTGAGGAAGGTTTCCAAAGCATTATCAACCTATCTGCCAGGGACCTACACAACGATTCTTTACTTCTTTGTTGACGTAGGTTATTGATTTTTTTTTTTTGGGTGGGAGATGGCTGGTGCTCCGGTGCCTGTTCCGACGTCTTCGGATTTAGATGAGAAAATCCTTAGTATTGCGGATTTGGAGAAAGCGGCGTCGAAGAAATTGGGGAGGAATGCGAGAGGTAAGGGTTGAGCTTTTGCAGATGGGTTTTGACGCTCTGAGTGTATTTGTCCGTTGCGCTGGCTTTTGTATTTGTGTAGAGGGTGATGGTGAGGATCTGTCTTCTACAGTTGGTGGTTCCGAGGGAAACCCTGAAAAGACGAATATGTCTGAAAGCTTCTCTTGCTTCGATAAACCAGACATCCAGACACAGGACCCGCTGACTGTTTTTCGTTCCGCGCACAAGCATGCACTGACTGTATATGCGGCACCAGAGTTCTACAACTCCGGCTCAACGGACCAAATCACCATCCACGAAAACTCCACCGCCTTCTCCAAATACCGTCTCCGGCCACGCGTTCTAGTCGACGTCTCCGGCGTCGACACATCCACCACCGTCTTCGGCCGCTCCATTGCGTTCCCGCTCTCCGTCTCCCCGGCCGGTCTCCAAGCCATGGCCCATCCGGACGGGGAAGTGGCAACCAGTAAAGCGTGCGCTAGGAAAGGTGTCAACATGGCAATCTCGTCGTTTTCGAATTACAGTATTGAGGCTGTGAGGTCGGCGGCGGCGGAGGTGGGGGGTGTAGATCATGCGATACAGTTGTATACGATGCGCGACAGGGACATGCAGGAGGGGATTATCCGGACGGCGGAGAAGGCGGGTTGTAAGGCGATTTTCTTGACGGCCGATTCGCCGGTGCTGGGAGTGCGGTATAATGAGTGGAGGAACGATTTCCGAACGCCGGAAGGGCTCGCGTTCCCAATCATCGACATGACGACGCAAAGCATCCGATCGCGGACGCACGATTCGGGCTTCGTGGCTTTCAACGACGATTCGCATAGTTGGGCGAGGGATATCCCGTGGTTGAGGCAGAGGACGGATATGCAGATCTGGATCAAGGGGGTGCTGACGGCCGAAGACACGGAGTTGGCGGTGCGGCATGGGTGCGATGGGATCATTGTTAGTAATCATGGGGGTAGGCAGTTGGATGGCGTGATGGCGACGTTGGATGCGCTGCCCGAGTGCGTGGATGCCGCGGAGGGGAGGATCGCGGTGCATGTTGATGGCGGGTTTAGGAGTGGGACGGATATTTTCAAGGCGTTGGCGCTCGGGGCCGATTGCTGCTGGGTGGGTCGACCGGCGATTTGGGGCCTTGCGGTAAGTCCTTTGGCCCTTGGTGTCGTGTCTGCTATGGCATGGAAATTCGGATTTGGATTGACGTGTCTTTTGTTACTCAGTACGACGGAGAAGCGGGGGTGGATCTCATGCTTGAGATCATGCATGACGAATTCCGACGATGTATGCAACTTACGGGCTGCAAGAATGTTAAAGAGATTAGCAAAGCCTGTTTGGCAAGAGTCAACGCTGATGGGATTCTGAAGAGGCTGTAATGCTCGCTTGGTGTGATTGGAGCAGAGGCGGGAACATCTCGATAGAATATTGGTCATTTTTAATCTGCCCGGACCGGCGTACGTACACGCAGTCAAATACTGTCAGATTGAATTGATGTAGATGATCAATTTGGTGGTGCCGAGTGCTCGGAACCTTCAATGTATCTAACACCGAGAGTGCAGAATTATATGATGTGAAAATGCGGGCGAGAAGACAGATAGTAAATGGGTACGCGCCGCCTGGTGGCGGATAAGTAGAAGCGGACTTGATGCTGGGTAGTCAGTTTTTGATTATTACATGCCTCTTGTCTTGATCTCGAATTATTTCTCAAACTTGATGGGGAAGAAGGAAATGATTTAGAGAACCGAATCAGTCAACTCATTCGGTAGGATCAGACATGCGAGTCATATCATGACGCGATAATTTTGAGTTGTCGAAGACAAATATCCACCTCTACAAGTACTATGCTGACAAATGTAGGATCATAACGCCGATGTCGACAGCCATTGCCGCTTTTCGTGGTTAGGTCCCTCGATCCCTATCATGCTCAAACTTATGCGTGTTGACGATTGAAGTTATATCAGCTGATCGATCAAAAGACGCTTGAAAGAATCAAATTTTTGGTTTCTGGGAGGCTGGCTACCTATTGATGAGCCTCCGGATCATATTTCGCAATGTGAAGAGGTGATGGTGGCGACGCTTGAATCAGGGAACCTGCCAGCTTTCTTGAAGTCTGTACAAGAGACTCGAACATGCCGCCCGAGATATATCAAAACAAATTAAATCGATCATCCATCAATCTAGATCGATAAAATTAGCTGAAGTGGTCCTCGAAGATTTATGTAGTTCCGCTATTCCCATTTTCGTACGGCTAGGTTCGTCGTACAACTCGACGCGGACCTCTCTGTAGAGTGCTCGTTGAAATATCATTGCCTCGAGCGTCCCATGAAGCATATTGACCACATCCGTCCACAAAAGCCCTGGTACCATCGTCGATTCTACCATTATCTCGAGTCCGGTGTCCACTTTTGGAGGCATTGTAAACACGGTAGGATCCGGAGACATGAAGACGTTCCCATGCTTGGACATACGGGCATGCACGGTTGCAAGACATGTTTCTAGAGTTTCCTGCATGGCGAAGCGGTCGATGACCATACCAGTGGTAATATCAATGCCATACTGGGTTTGCGGGATGCTGTAGTGGATTATTTGGGAGCTGTTTAGCGAGTTGAGGTGGGTGTAGCTGGGTATTCGTCAGCGTGTGTACGTTCAAACCAAGGCATTGGAGGTCAAAACTTTAATTGTAGTGAGACGTCTACGAGAGACAAAGGTAAGCTTGGCGGTTTTGTCGGTAATGCGGCTACGAGGGAGAGGAGAGATACTAGGAGCAAGAAATCCTCGGCAATGTGCTTCATCATTATGTCAGACTGGAAACAATCTGGCGGGACGCCAACAGCATCTGATTTCCAGCGTCAATGAACACCATGGTGGCAGACTTCGTTGCTTATATCAAAGAAGGAGAAATCGCTCTGTGATTATCAGATTGCAGATCCTATGCGCTTAAAAGAGACCGCGTATGCAGGGGCACACCCCCACAAAAGCGACCGACGCGCTTATACACTCACTGCGGGGAACAAAGTGGGGGTATCTCGCGGAGAGTGCTTCGACGCTTACAATCATTCGCTACCTGTCAGTCTGTTCGGAAGATTTAACTCGTCGCACAACCTTCCTTCTTGCTAAGTTCTCTTCAGGCGTAAAAGAGAGCCAAAGGTCTGCTAAAGCTTTACCAGCCCATCGAGATTTAGATCGCGAGAAGTGAAGCCTACCTATGTACGAATTTACGGAGTTATTCGGTCCCGATTCTGACATAATCCCTTGAAGACCTCAATCACATCCGACCCAGAGAATGTTGAGTCTCTGTTTGGTTTGAAACACCGGACTCGATTGAAATATTTGGCGACGTTGGATGCCGATACCTAAGGTAAGGTACTAAGTCGTCGGGTGATGCCGGTGAAGTGTCATTGAAGCCAAAGGCGCGAAAGCAGCGGGACGAAGAAGCTTCTTTTTCGGCAACACGGTACCTTGTCCCGATTGAAGGAGACGATACAACCGAGGAACAGTAGAGAAAAGACGAAAGGAGTGACTAAAGTATTCGTCAATGCCAAGACTTCACAGTTGAACCTCGCCAATCATTGCTTAGCTCTCGACAACGTGATGCCGGATGCGAAAACACCGCCTGGTACTTCCTCTTTGTACCCTACCTGGGTCTCCGAATTTTTCGGTAGTCATGTGGCGCTCTGATACTTCATCAATTCGAGAAACGCATGCCATTCTTTGACCTACTAGATGTTAAAATATTTGACAGCGTTCAAAGTAGATCTCAACGAGCTGCCTGAATCACGAAGTCCTTGACATACTCTATATTACCTACGGGTATTGCTCTGCACCAGTGTCAGCTACCTGTTCAACTCCGAAAAAGGCTTAGTGATCGAAAATTCATGAATTATCAGGGCCACGGGGCACTCATTATGGTGTGGATGAATTCGTCGAGGCACAACTCCAAACGCTATGTTCCCTTAATGCTGATTTTGAAAATTTCATCCCATAAATGAAGTCGATATTCTTCTTCCCAATGCACGAGTGGTGAGGTAATGTGAGGTCCGGGCACTTTCTGCACTCCTAACTCGGCTAATTTGCATCCCTATCTTAGCGACCCACGCAGATCTACAGATATGCAAGGTCTTTCCACAACATCAAGAACATAGCTGGCCAAGGTGCTGACTCGTCCGCATAACTCATTGTCTGCTCTTTCACTGCCAAGCGATCTTAGGCTAGGTGGAAAAAAGCACGGAGCAAGACCTAAGTATTGCGAGCCTCGGTCGAAGATGATGGTAGATGACGAATGTATGACCACACTGTCACTGACACGCTTGCTGGAGTACAAGAATGATTATCCTCGATGTCTCCCGAAAGAAGTGCGATATCTGGAAGTGAAATGTGTCCCGAGGTGTCAAGGACTACTATGAAGTCGTTCATAATGGTGTGGTTTTGGTGGTAAATATCTATGTGTGTAGAAGAAACAATGGCTCTGCAGCGAGATGTGTGCGCTGTGCCAAGGCGCCAAGCCGCGCTAAACCATATTGGGAACCATGCCTGAGGCATATCGTGACACGAGGACTCCACGAGCAGATTCCTGGTGAAGTAAATGTACGGCAGTCGAAGCTATCCGAGTATCACTCCAACAGTAATACTGACCTCCCATCCCGAATGTTATTACTTTGGAATGAGTTGTTCCCTCACTGGACCCTTTCATGCCAATCATAAAGCTGTGCGGTGCGAAAGCCTCGGTAACTGATCAAGGGGTGAGCATGCCTATGTCTGAATCAAAGCCATCAACGTCGGCGCTAACAATCATTAGACTGCATGACCTCCCAGCCCCATTGAACTCGTTCATGAGGGATCTGATGAAAGACAGAGTAGGTGTTTCTGTAATTGAGCGGTAGAGCATCTTCCGGACTATTACTCATTCTTTCCTTCTATGATTTCTCCGTAGATCTTGAGGATCAAGGACACAAAGCGCGGCAGTGAGTCCTGCATGGCATCAAAGCTCGGAGACCGCTGAAGCGGACAACATCGATCTGAGGCCTTCCGTCCATGGCGCCTCAAGTGAGCGGAGGCGAAGGCTCTCTTGGTATTGAATGCAATCTTGATGCTCTCATGGCAGGTGCTGCGGCCAGAACATTTTTGCATCTTCATCTGTTTTCAGCTGGGCAATGTAGTACGTAGCAATCACGTGAGGCCAGCTCCTCGTATTCATATTCGTACACGACAAAACAGCAGGTTTCATAGGGAACAGGATTCTAGAAAAGCGAGGCAGGAAGTGAAGCTTTTCTACATATCTCAAGGCCTTTGAGTGCTTTTTCAAGGGATTGCTGATCATCGCAGCCATGACCGCCACATGGCTGGTTTCTCAGATTGCTACCGCCCATGTTTCTCTGCGTGATACGCAGAAATCTTAAGACTCGTCCACTGATCTCTCGGTAGGGCTGATACTTATCAACCCAATTCCCTGAAATGTCCCCGTGAGCCCCGGATCTGCAATCTCGGTCACAGCGCTGGCATAATGACCGTCCGCATACAAAAACTTAAACAGTCCTTCCAAAGCGTTCAAAGTGATCTGGTACGTTAGATGGTAAGGAGTCGGCGCGGTGCGTGTCCTGAGAGTATAAATGCTCATGGTACAATCTACATCCGCGGGCGATGTGTACGGATCATCGGTAGGAAGCAGCGCTCTGTCTCCGAGAGCGCGTATCTGGTCAGTCATGTGAGCCGCCACTGCGTCGATGGTTCGGCCTATGGTGTCTCGAGGCAAAGTGATGCCGGGGCAGTAGTATATGGTAAGAATCGTTGTCGTAGAGGGAACGTTTATCATGTGCTTTTGGACGTCTGCATTCATGTTGCTTCGGGAGCAAAAGCTGCCGGGCGGACTAAGAACACGAGAAGATTAAGATTCTACCTTTTCTCATACCCAGCAATAGCAGGCCTACATACCCCTTAGTAGCGTTCCGCATGCTCGGAATCGCATTGTTGATTTGGACAATGGAGGTACCTGAATTTGTGCTTGCACCTGCCGTAGCAGGTGCCGTTGTGATAGGGGTTGCATTGAGAAGCAGAAAGGAGATGCACGCAATTGTGCCACGCATGTCTAGAGAAAACCACTGTAGTATACCGAAGATAGAATAAGTCCATACAATCAGGCGTCTTGCTGTTTTTGAATCTTCCTCGAGCGGGTCGCGTCTACGAGCAGGTTTTTAGGCGACGCAGTTTACCTATTTCCGCTAATCGCATGTCGTGTGTCCTCGGACGCTCAAGCTTGGCCTGAAAGAAGATGGCATAGAAGTATCAATACCTAGTACTATCCATAACAGGAGCACCAACATGGATGACCCTGCATGCTTGATCATTGAAAAGCGAAAATGTATATATGAAATGATTTCCACCAGGGTGCCAGACGGTGAAGTCAAAAATGCACGGATATTGGAACTTTAACCATGGACTCCATTGCCTTGGATCTCGTATGCATCAAAGTGCGTAGCACTCCTTCATCCTTTTTGCTTTCGGCATCCGCGCGATTGCTGCGTGACTCAGCATTGCTCGCCCATCCATCTTCTCAGTCTCAAAAGATCTTTCATCTACCCTGACATGAAGACCCGCATTCGCAGGGGTGGACGCACCCGACAGGAGACATGTTGAGCTATACTTAGCCGAGTCCATGGTCGCTTCACTGCTCTACCCTCGGATCCTCTTGACTGAGCTCTGTGTAAATAGGCGAGAAACTCTGCCTTTTCAAGATCCTTGCTACTTACTACATGCTACCTCGAGGCACAATCTTTTCTTTTCTGTGGTGCATGAAAGCTTATCGAAACCCAGTTCACTGCTTTCAGCCATACTCTAGGAATGATGCAAAAGAAGCGCCCTTCAGATTTTGTGATATGCCTCTAGGTAGCGATCTGACTTCGCTTGATATTCTCGTGCTCTTCTTGACCCAACGGCCGGGTCGTATCACGGTGTACTGAAGAGCAGGTAGAAACGACCGAGAAGGAGATGGGTCCAGACCACCGTACGGTCGTCGCTTTATGCCAGCGATATGGCATTGTACCTGTCAAATCTAGCGCAGATGATTCAGATGAACCCTAATCGTATCCGGTTCTGGCTTGCGCATAGGCTCGTCGTCTGTCTTTCCAATCTTTGATTCGAGGCCAATGGCTCCCATTATTCAGTGACAATATGGTAATAGTCTTTTTCGAAGGAATGAAGGGATGGCAGGGCTGTTGAATCGGATTGTTAGAACATTACTGGCTCTTGACATATACTTCTTTATTAAAGAACTGGATAATTTCGACCAGAAAGGAAAGGCGGTATCAATATTAGATTTTATATTGAACATCAAGTTACACTAGCTTGTAGATGGTCTCAAGGAAGTAGAAGTGGGCAAAGTCTTATTCATCATGTGAAAAGTATAGAAGCTTGACTGCAGACGGTCTATAGGGGATATTTTAAATAAGGGTATCTGTCGATTATCATAACCCTCCCACCCAAATCCACGACTAGAACCTCCCTTCTAAGCTCCGCCGTGAATAGCCCGATCTGCGTCCGGAACGGATCTATGTACTTACAGATTAGAAATGCTTGGAGCATTGCAATAAGATGCGGTACAGCCACTGCAAAAGATGGAAGAAGTCTTCAGAACACTCAAGATTGTAAGCCCTGCTACTCACAAAGAGCAGGATTTGTGTGATTTGCTTCAATCATCTTACTGACGAATGATCATGTCCTCCCGATCTTGGCCAGTTCCAATGTAAACAATTTTGGTTCCTATCGATTGCTCAATGTACTCGACATACTGCTGCGCTTTCAACGGTAGCTCAGACCACGTCCGTACTCCGCTGGTAGTTTGTTGCCAGCCTTCAAAGTCACGGTACTGGACTGTATAATCCAGGCTCAGATCCGCGGGAAAACTCGTTAGCGTCTTACCTTCAGGTGTAATATATGCTGTTGCCACCCGGATTACTGGAAACGAATCCAGTACGTCAAGCTTGGTTAGATTGATAGCTATGTTCAGAAGTCAGCGTGTCTTCTTCAAGGATGCAAAGGATTGAAATCTTTGTGGAGGGAGGTCTTCATGAAGGAAGTTGGAACTGAAATCGCAGCTTACAGGTATAGTGATTTATCGCCGCAGAGTATTTGAGAACGACGAGGTCAAGCCAGCCTGCCTCCGTAAGCATTCGTATTTCACCAAGCACAACATCTCGCCGACTAACCGCATCTTCTTCTTCTCCCGGTTGATACCCCTATTTCTCCACCAATTTCCTGCAATTTTGTGCCGACGTCCCCATGCTGTTCTGTGAAGAATGGTCCACTTCCTACGCGAGTCATATAGCATTTAACAACGCCGACCACGTTCCGGACTTCGAAAGGACTAATCCCTAAGCCTTGCATGCATCCTTGTAGAGAACACGACGTTGAGGTGACTCATGGGTAGCTACCGAAGTCCAGATCGAGCTACACACAATGTTAGCTACTCCATTAATGTAATTGTGGGGGGATGCTGAAGCATGTGCTTTGCGAAGCATGTAAACATAAAAATTGTGCTTAAGTTACCATCAATGCTTGAGACGCTTCAATCAACATAGGCCGTTTACTTTCTCGCACAGTCCTCATGTAATCCACAGCATCGACGATGTAGGGATACAGTCTTTTCTTGTAATAGTTGAATTTTTGAATCTCATCTTCAACAGAGTACTTGAGAAGTCTACCATACCGCTTTGTATAGCCATCTGCTAGCAAGCGTAGTCTGCGTTCAAACGACTCATGGTATATGTCAATAACCCTCAAACCGTCTCGCGAAGCTTTGCAAGAATACGCGGGACCAATGCCTCTACGCGTAGTGCCAATTGAATTTTTTCCTAGCTCATCCTCTGATAGGCCATCAACAGCAGCATGTAGGGCGAGATTCAAATGACAGCGGGAGCTGACATGAATTCGCTCATGGACGCGTGGGACGCCTTGAGATTCGAGTTGGGCCAGCTCTTCAAAGAATGCTTCAAAGTGTCAGCTCTCGCAGACTTTGTCCCCGAGAACTCGGTCGTACCATCAATATTGAAGACGACGCCTGAGCCCACGAGATTGTCCAGTCTCGGGTTCACGATTCCCGATGGCAATAAATGTAGACTGTAGGCTGTTCCATCGTCAGCGGTCCGTTGGACGCTTCAAAAACTAGACCATCGATCATTCACACATTTACCGCCAGTCTTGACCGAATGCCCAGCATTATTTCCACCTTGTGCTCGTGCGCAGACACCGAATGAATTGGTTGCAAGCAGGGCGTCCGTCATCTGTACATTGAGCAACTGTTAGCCGTATTTCAAATTTAAAATCGGGTATATGACCCTGACCTTGCCCTTCCCTTCATCGCCGTATTGAGATCCAAGCACAATATCCATTGCCGATGATTATGCGCCGGCGATTCAACGAGTGTAGATTGGATTTGGTTTTTGGGAAGGCTTGGTGGGGAGCTTGATGATGAGACTTTGTATCGCGCTAGTATAGATCTTTGCATAAAGTAGTGTAGATCTTTGCATAAAGCATCACGACTCTTGGCGCCAAGACAATCTTTCTCATAACAATGATTTCGGTCATAAATAGAGAGCTCTTTTTTTTTGATGCTATGACCGTCAGATTCATCTGGATGAAGGTTTGAAAACTTAAGTCATTGTAGGTGTTCAACTCTTCGTTTCGAAAAGTCCAAACACGATTTCCACTTAATCGTCCATCGAAGCGAATAGTGGGGCTATAAGCTGCGCATGAATACATGCCCCGAGGCCCCAGTATGAAATAGAAAGATTTATCGCTCAGCATCGGTACTGCTCGATATCATGGATCCTTTTTCCTTAACTGTGGGAATCTCCGGATTGGTTACCTTATCAGCATCGGTATTGAAATTGATCCAGCAATACTTTCATGGGATAAAGCATGCAGGCGACGCTACCTCTGAGCTTCAGCTTGTGCATAACGTCCTTTGCCGTCTTGATGGATTTCTTCGTAGTGATATTGCTAACAGGCAGTCCTTTGGCGATACATCGGTTTTGATATCCAGTATGAGTGCCTGCAGAGTCAAGCTGGATTTTCTTCATAAGAAATTAGATGCTGCCGCAAAGAGTCGCCTGCTCCGAGTTCTGTGGCCTCTGAACGAAAAGGAACACAGTCAGACAGTGCAAGAGCTGAGGGTAATTACTCAGTGTATCCAATTTGCCATGACAATCGACGAATGGTGAGGCCCTAGTGGTCTTCTGGGCTCCTAGGCTCGATGTGAATCTGACTTTATTAGTGCCCTACTTTCAAAGACGTCGGAGGAAGTCACTGAAGCCTTACAAAAGCATTTGGAGACATTTCAAATTTTGACAGAGATCAGCCATAGCACAACGTCCCTCGAGCTTTCTATCAAAGGTAATCCGCCCAAGTCTATCATGGTTCGAACCGCACTGGAGACGTTTCTCTAGGCCCATGCCTCATTCAACGCTTGTCTTTGGGTTGTAGCTTTTGCCAAATGCGCGTATAAAAATTTCTTGATTCTAGATATGCTTAGAGCTCACATACGAGTGATGCAGAGCAGACCCAGATACTGCAGAAATATCCCAAAATCCAAGAACGCGAAAAGATCCTGGACTGGATCTCGAATTCTGATAGTGAGAGCAAACACAACGCAATTCGGATGCCACGGGTAGAAGGGACGGGTGAGTGGCTGACGGAGACCAAGGAATTCAAGGCCTGGCGCATAAGTGTGGAATCTCCCAGCGTATTATGGTGTACGTATCGACAGTCTTCATGTCTACTCCTTCGTGGAAGTCAGAGTCTTGAGGCATGTGTCCCAAGTGTCTGAAATTTAGACTATTCAAAAGGCTCGACGTAACCCTCGAACGGGCAGCGCTGATTGAAATATTAGGCCATGGCATCCAAGGTGCTGGAAAATCCATTTTGACGTTTGTTCAAATCTACTCTGGTGTACCTACTGTCTCTGACATAATACAGCTCCCTAGTTATCGATCGACTAAGAGATGTTCACATTGGCCAGAAAATTGCCATTGCCTTCGTATACTTTGACTATCGAGACAAGGGAAGCCAGTCGTTGGAGAATACCGTCGCAAGCCTTCTACGTCAAGTCGTTTCTCAAAAGTCCGTGCTTCCAACATCACTCGTTGAGCTCTACAAGAAGCTTGGGGAGCAAAAGATGAAGCCCCAAGTACAAGATCTCGAGCGCATACTATTGCATATATGCCAAGACTTCGACCAGGTCTTCATTCTCATTGATGCTCTCGACGAATGTGACGAGGCAATGAGGCGGAAACATTTTCTACCGTTTCTGGCTGCGTTGCAAAAAATTTCAAGCATTCGGCTCTTCGTTACTAGCAGACCCTATCCAGAAGATATTCGGAATGCCTTGGATCCAGTGCCTCAAATTCATGTGCAGGCCAGCGATGCTGATTTGAGGATGTACTTGCGAAGAAAAATAGAAGAGAGTGGCAACGCAGACATCATTGACGAGGACTTCAAGCAACGTCTCATTGATACAGTCACAAGAGGTGCTCAGGGTATGTATGTCAATCGTTTCCTCTCGGCTAGCTGTGTTCACTGTCGTGCAGCATCTCACTATGGATCTAGGTTCCTGTTACCCGCCTTGCAGATCGAGTCTATTGTCAGCGAGCCCACTACTGGGGATATGGAAGATGCAATTGAGAATAAACCACATGACCTGCACCAGGCCTTCTACCAGACACTTGCAAGAATTCAAAGGCAGCCAGAGGGTCGAAAGCGGCTGGGCATGAACGTATTGTTGTGGCTATCTCACTCTCATGGTTCGTTGACTGTAGCAGAGCTAAGTGAAGCAATGGCTGTCAGGCCTGGAGATACCTCATTGAATCCAAGACGTCGACCCTCACAAGAAATGATGATAGAGTGTTGCATGGGTTTGGCAACAATTGATCAGGAGAACTCCAGTATCCATTTGGTACACTACGCGTTGCAAGAGTTCTTCCGGGACCAACGAAGACAAGTATTTCCGTCGGGAGAAGACCAAATTGCTGAAATTTGTATTGGCTATCTTTTCTTCGACCAGCTCGGCCGCGGTTGTTGCATGGCTGAAGCTGAAATCGTACAACTAATGGAAGGCTTTCCCCTTCTTCGCTATGCCTCGAACTACTGGGGCCATCATGCACGATCTTCACACTGCGATCGAATCTACGGACTAGCGCTTGAACTACTTCATTCTCCGCCCCGCCGAACTCTGGCCATCCAAGTAGGATATTTCTCGCAAGGATTTCGGCGCAAGTATTGGAAGCCAGCTGAGGTCACCAGTCACAATGCCTTTCACTATGCTTGTAAATTAGGGTTGGAAAGGGCAGTATCCGACATCTTGAAGTTGGAAGACATAGACATTGATGCCGCAACCCACATCGGTACTACTGCACTGATCGCTGCTGCTTCTTCTGGCCAGCTAGACATGATCAAATTACTCATGAGTCGAGGGGCGGACCCTAAGAAGAATAATTGGTACGGCTCAGCGCTTCACTGTGCTGCCGAAGCAGGACAGTGCGAAAGCATCAGAATTCTATTGGATAGCGGCATGAACATTGACTTGGTAAACGACTTCGGACGCACTCCCTTGCATTGCGCAACGGACGCAAGACATGTGCCGACTGTTGAACTCCTTCTGGACTTGGGCGCAGAACCAAATGCACGGGACCATCTCGGGATCAGTTTAATTCATGATGCTGCTCAGACAGGGGATGAGCGACTAATGCGAAGACTACTGAGAGATGAACGGGTCAATATCTCAGCAACGACAGTTCACGGAGAGACGGCCCTTCACTGCGCTGCCGCTGGAGATCATGCTAACATTGTCCGCATGCTTCTCAGTACGGGCCTTGACATAGATGCGAAAAAAGATGACGGCTGCACTGCACTACATTTAGCGACATTGACGGGGAATCAAGGCGTCGTACGGTTGCTAGTGGAAGCACGAGCAAATGTGAACGCCAGGAGTGACGATGGGCGTACTGCTATGTATTTGGCCACTGCAGCGGATTATGAAGATATTCAGAAGCTACTTCATGAGCATGGGGCTGAGAAGAGCGTCTTTGAATACCTAGTCAGTGCTGCAGAGGATTAAATCACGTAACATTTTGAATTTGGAAGATAGAAGAAGGTTCTATTCAAGCTTGCTTGATTTGAAGCATGTTATCGTCGAGGTACTCCCATCACATCTTGCTGCGGTAGTAGTTCTAATCTAGGGATTTTCTGACGCGTCCGATCCCTTTCCAAGAAGGTGCTGAGCGCAACTCTGCAAAAGACAAGTTACGCAAGACTGTTATCGCTCGAAGACGGCTCGGCAAATCGTAATGGCAATCAGATAGCTGATTTGCGCTGAATTGAATGGTGAAGACGTTTTTGCAAGGCAAATTTTGTGCAGAAGGAGTATGAATATAGACACCGAGTATTCTTATCAGATTGTGTATGAAAGAATGTGTCTCAGCAATGGCTAACAAGCATTCGGTCTCATATTCCTGTTAGACATAGCCGCGGTTCTCTGTCACACATACCTTTTCATCTATCCACCTTCTAATATTGTGGCGGATCAAAATACTGCTCGACTGCGTGGACACAAGCCATATGTGCAGGGTCACAACCTCTAGATCGATAGTCTATAGCTCTCGATAGAATAAACTAGTAATTATAATGCACCATGTGGTTGAAATCGCGGCTATCCTAGAAGATTTCGAGAGCACGATGACTGAGAAGTCCCAGGATCTCTGTTGAGCTAGCTTTCTTTGGTAGAAGGCACATTGAGAGGTTTTATCAAGTACACCGTGAAAGATAATGTTGATATCTTGATAGGAGGCGAGAAGACCTTCTACTGGACCTCGGTAGCGAATGTGCGTACCTTTAGGGCAGACCCTAGCATCTAGGATCTAACCCAAGTCCCCACGGTCCCTTACATAAGGTACGACAACCCCACCTGATCCGCCTCGATCCATCCCAATGTTCCAAGTGTCAATGGCTTTCTGCTCAATGCAGTATCATGGGTGACCGTGATATTGGTCGCATGGACCTTGAGTCTTCGACGTCCGAGCCAAACAGCCCTGATCCTGTCCTCGAGTCCTATTTTCGCCAGCAGCTCGAAAAACTATATGCGGACCCCTCTCAAGCATTGGCAGCAAGTGAAGGAACGCAAAAAGACAAGAATGATCAAGCTATCGCTGAGAACGCCCAGGATCGTGACGATGAGGGATACGAGTTTCATCTGTTTAGAAGATCATTGCTGTCGGAGCCGGCATTGATCGGTACAAGCAGTGGTCCGCAGCGGATCGCGCTAAGATCACCAAGCCCTGCAGATGATGATCCGCATTTTGTGAATGGAGGACGTCCAGATGAATACTACTTTTCAGGCGGTACAAGTGCAGAGCTAGCAGAGCAGTATGCACAAGCTGCAGTCTCTGATCATGATATCATCTCAGGCCTCAAAACAAGATGGGTATGTTGACTTGCTGCTGGAAAAAAAAATCTGGATCTGAAATTTGGCACAGAGAGGCATGGTTTTACCATGGCGAGTCACCACAATCAAAGCTACCAACTTCGGCGAAGTGGTAGGGCTGGGACATGAATCGCAAGCACAGACCAACAAGAGGAAGCGCAGTGGAAAGAAAAGGCGCATTGTGAACCGGAAAAGGATTGAGGCAAAATCGGTGATGGAGGCATTAGCTAGGCAAAGTCAAGCTGAGAAGGAGATTGTTGAGCGAGAAAAGCGAACCCGGAAGAACCGGGAGAAAAAAGTGAAGCAGAGGCAGAAAGAGAAGCTGAAGAAGGCAAATCATGTGCAAGATCGAGTCTGAGTTCACACCCAAACGCTGGTCTCATGGAAGCTCCTGCCGTATGCTGCCCTCACCTTCATGGTATCTGCTTCAGGAAGCTGCAATCAACCTTCTGATATCAAAGTCTTCTCTCTGCTGGATCCATCTGTTTGATTGCACCACGCAGCATCTAACCATTCTTCGATAAGCATCATACCAACATTTTATCGCATTCCAGGAGGTTCATATATTCAGGCACAAAACATTCTCACAAAGCTTCACTATGGCAGAGACCTGTTACGGTCATACCGGCCCAGACGCCGTCTATCTCCCAGGCTACGGGCCTTGCAATCCTCAAGCAGGCAGTACCTCTCTCTGCTGCGAAATCGGTCAAACTTGCCTTAACAATGGGCTCTGTGTGACGCCGGACTCGGTATACTACAATGGCGGCTGTACGGACAGTACCTACAAGGCGGCAATCTGCCCTACATTCTGCACTTCCGGTAAGTACTGTAATCGTGTATTCTCGTTGACTCAAGCTAATGTTTGTAACAGGAGACGCCAATTTTGTGGTAGAATGCCACGGCGCTGCGGTTGAGGACGGAGACTTTTGCTGCTCCATCAATGGTTCAACTACGTGTTGCAACACCGCCAGCAATGGCTTAGGTCTCCCGGCCGCAATCTCATCGGCTCAAGCAGTGTCTGCAACGTCTATCTTGGCCAACGCTGTTCCAACATCCACCGATAAAGGTGCTACCAGTTCAAGCTCTGCAACAACTGAGAGTAAGGATCCCCTGCATTTTGTGCCTTGCATGCTAATACTTGGCAGCTACTTTCCTGCCCTCAACCTCATACCACAAAGGAACCGCAGAATCGCCCAAGTCCAAGCTCGAAGCCGAAATCATTATCCCGCTATGCATCCTCACGCTCATACTCTTCTTCTGCCTTAAATATTTCCGGTGGTTCCAGCGGAACGTCGTCCGTGCCTGGAGACATCGCCAAGCTAGAGGCGTCATAGTCGAACTGAACCCCCGACAAGAAGACGACAGTAACAAAGACGGTCCGCAAACTCAAGGTGTCATACAGAACGGAGTCGAGGGCGCGCCGGTTGGTGCCGCCGAAGTTGAAGGTTCATCCGCAGGTCCCGTCGCTGGTCCCACCGAATTGGATGCAGATCAGATCCAGGCTGCACCCGGAAGTCCACCATCTTCTGTCGTCACGGCCCGCGATTTGAGCCCGGATGGCAATCCGCTCCATGAGCCTACGGGACGGCCTGGATCGTCGTATGAACCGAATTTGGGGGCCCATTAGGCATGTGACTGGTCGTGTAATCAGATTGGAATAAGTTGGTATAAGTTTGCTCAGTGGTGGGTGGGATACTTCCGCAGGGAGGACAATTTGTTTTTAAGGCTTGCGAATCGTTATTCATAGAGGCATCGGGATTGTTCTTGGTGCTTCATTTCAGACGGGATAAGAATAGCTTCATTTCTTAGTCGGGCAGGATTATAATATCAACAGAATACCCCACTCACCCCACAAAACCATCAATCATGCCTCATTAACAAAAAACGCATCCGCCTCCACCTCCCTAACCCACAACCCCCAAGCCCTCCCCACCCCCTCCTGCCCCAACTGCCCACAATCCCCCACCTCATCCCGAACCCCTTTCTCCCTCTCCTCCCTCCCCTTCCCCCTTCCCCAATTTTCACGCCTCATTAACAAAAAACGCATCCGCCTCCACCTCTCTAACCCACAACCCCCAAACCCTCCCTATAGCCTCCTGCCCCAACAGCCCACAATCCCCCACCTCCCCCTCCCCCAAATACCTCACCCCCACCTCATCCCGAACCCCTTTCTCCCTCTCCTCCCTCCCCTTCCCCCTCTCCACACTCCCCATGTGCACATCCCTCAACATCAGCGCCGTCGTCTGCACCCCCGCATTCACCTGCGTGTATACGGCGCGGAAAACGGCCTCTTGAATGCTCGAGCCGAGGGTCGTGAAGCCGTGACCGCGCATTAGGACGACTGTGTGGGAGGGAGGAGGGGGTGGGGCGGGGGATGAGGGGGTTGTGGTTGTGGTTGTGGAGAGGAAGCTGGAGGCGAGGGCTGAGGAGGCGGCGCTGACGCGGGAGGCGTAGCTGGGGGGTGTGCTGAAACAGGAGGCGAGGGCGGCGCCGAGGGTCGGGGTTGTGATGAGGAGGTTGTTGGGGTGGGGGGAGTGGGGGGCTGTGTCGAAGGTTGGGACGTGGGTTCCTGGTTTTGGGGAAGGGGTGTTAGAGGGGTTTCTTGGGAGGGGGGAGGGGATATTGTGTTTACCGAGAAAGCCGGCTAGGTTGGAACAGGGCTTCATTTCTACACCGCTGATGCTGTAGGGTAGGACGGCTTCGGAGTGCGAGTGCACGACGCTGTGGATGGAAGGGTATTTTTTGAATATTTCGCTGTGGATGCAGCGTTCGAGGTAGCCTTTGGATACGTCCTGTTGTGGTGGTGGGTTTGTGGTCAGCGGTGGGTTTTCTTTTTTTTCTTTTTTACTTTTGATTTACGTTGATTTGGTTTCTTTCTTTTTTGCATTTTCTTGCTTGCTCTGATTGAAACATTGGATGGGGGAGAGAAATTGGTTGGGATGAACGACGAGAAGTAGATAGATGGACAGAGGGATTCTGGGTGGGTCGCGGGATCAAGATCATTTGAGTCTTGCGGGAAAAAAAGGAAACATAGCACGATTGTACGTACGGCTTTGACGGGGGACGCATCTTCTATGTTGTATTCGACTATGTCAGACGGGGAAGACACGAGAGCCGGGGCAATGGAGTGTGACAGGAAGAATGTGTGAGGGTTGTTGGGGTTGCGCAGGGAAATGTGGCCGAAGGCGTCTAAGACCTTGTGGTGGTAAAGGATGTGGTTTGCGGTTATGAGATCTTTCATGGGAGAGGACGGTTTGGAGGACATGATTACTCTTTGAGCTTTCTTTTTTTCTTTTTTCTTTGATGTCGAGGTGGTTATGGTTCTACTCTTGACTAAAGGACCATGTCATCACCAGCGGGGGTTGACCGGAGATTTTAAAGCTCTTGTCTCGGCACATTCAACAGTCTCTCTATCTGTTGTCGTAAGGAACCGTAGGTAATTCACCTGTTGAAACAAGTCTACAGAAAGACGTTATGCTAGAGCAAGTACATACTTCTATACTTTAGCTCAAGGTACTTTAGATAAGGTCCTTTATCACCACTAACGAGTTAGCCTGCCAAGAACCATTGAGCACCCAACAAGACTCACGTTGCCCAGGCAGCATCTGAAGCAATTCTGTTTGCATCATGGTCTTATGTTATGTACTAGTTGCATGAACGAATCCATTGACGCCACTGACATACTCTAAAATTAAAAAAAAACCCGCTCTTGTCGGAACGGCCGGGCTTTTCGGAAAATCCGAAACCCGTTAGTAGAAAGAACAAAGAATTGTTTAGGAGACACTGTCTGATATAGGGTAGAAAGTACATCACAATTGTAGTATACTTAAGTGCGACGAGAGTACCCCTGAATATCATCATCATTGATGATTCATACATTAGGAAAGAAGCAGAGTCATCAGTCAAAGGAGACAATGATAATGGTAATGAGTAGGTATCGTCCGACGGTTGTCCGAAGGATTCACGAGATGCTAAGCTTACCTTAGTCACAATTCACCGAGATGCAGTCTACTTTCCGGAAGCTAATTGTGTGGCACAATAATAATTATACCCAGCGTGATCTGACAGGCATAAATTGTACATATTGTAAATGTATAAATAATCCACCAATCCGAGATGAGAAATGCTCCCGTTGAGAAGAATTAGTAATCAAATCTTGGCAGGTTGATGAGCTTAAATCCGATGGCGGAACTTAATTAATCCGTCGGATCAAACGCTTTCCGAATTGTCCATCAGGGTAATGTTGTGCTCACTCGAGGCACCAATTGATGATGAATCTCTTCTCTTCTGCCTCCTTAATATGACTCCTCTTCCTCAGCTTTTCCCTTTTCCTCTCCACTTATCCGCCTACCATTCCCTTCAATCTTCCTTGAACACCCACTAGCCCGCCCCTCAAACCTCCCCTCTGCGCTTCCAATGACATCGGCGGGGCCCTGGGGGGCAGTTCCTCAGGCGCAGGGCCTCGTCCAGAGGTTAGGAGAGACGGCCGAGAAGGCCGAGGATCACATACCTCAACGGATTGAGGACAAACTAGCACTCGGTCATTCGAGCTCTTCCGCAACAGACACTTCCAGTGACATTGAGAAAAATACGGGCGCCCAAGAAGTCACCAAGCTTGCCCGTCTACTCACCCAAGAATCGAGCGGCGATGATGATTCAGAGAAAGTCCTACCCCTACAGTCCGTCAAGTCTGAGGGAGGTAATTACCGAAACTCTTTCTTGGATGCTACTGATCCTGCTCTCGACCCAAACTCGGGATCTTTTGAGCCGGAAAAGTGGGTGCGGACCTTGGTCGGGTTGCAGTCTCGCGATCCCGAGAGATATCCTCAGAGGACCGCAGGTGTATTGTACAAAAATCTGAACGTGCACGGATTCGGGAGCCTTACGGACTATCAAAAGTAGGTAAAGGTGCACATAATCGAACCGTTTTGAGCTAATGCCATCCTCTCTTAGAACCTTTGGCAACTATCCTCTCGAGATTGGCTCCCTCTTCAATAAATTCATGGGACGAGGGAAGACAAAGATTCAGATACTACGAAATTTTGAGGGGTTGGTGAAGAGTGGAGAGATGCTTGTCGTGCTCGGTCGGCCAGGCTCCGGATGCTCCACACTTCTTAAAACGATATCTGGAGAAACCCATGGCTTTTTCATTGATGAGAAATCGGAGATCAACTACCAAGGAATTCCCAAGGAAAAGATGCATAAAGACTTTCGTGGCGAATGCATGTACCAAGCCGAAGTTGACGTTCATTTTCCCCAGTTGACCGTTGGACAAACCCTCAACTTTGCGGCACAAGCTAGGGCTCCACGAAATCGGATTCCAGGAGTCACTCGAGAACAATACGCGAAACACATGACCGAAGTTATCATGGCAGTCTTCGGCATTTCACACACCGTCAATACCAAGGTTGGGAATGACTTCGTCCGCGGTGTCAGTGGAGGGGAAAGAAAAAGAGTTAGTATCGCGGAGGCAATATTGGGTGGCAGTCCTCTCCAGTGTTGGGACAACAGTACCCGTGGTCTGGACAGTGCCACGGCCCTAGAATTCGTAAGAACATTGAGGCGGTCAACAAGCCTGGCTGGATCGACTGCCGCAGTGGCAATATATCAAGCTTCTCAAAGTATTTACGACATCTTTGACAAGGTAGTCGTGCTGTATGAAGGTCGCCAGATATACTTTGGCCACACCACCGCGGCAAAGGAATACTTTGTAAACATGGGCTTCTACTGCACGGAAAGAGCTACCACCGGAGACTTTCTCACGTCACTGACCAATCCGGTCGAACGAGTTGTCCGAGCGGGCTTCGAAAATCGCGTTCCGAGAACTCCAGATGAGTTTGCAGCGGCCTGGCAGAAGAGTGATGACCGAGCGCGGCTTTTAGAAGATATCGAAAACTTTGATCAGGAGTTCCCCTTGGGTGGGGAGCAGCTACAGAAATTTCAAGCATCACGAAAAGCAACGCAGGCAAAGAGGCAGCGCGTCAAATCTCCGTATACTATCTCTTTGCCAATGCAGGTCAAGATTTGCATGGTGCGAGGGTTTCAGCGGCTTCAAGGAGACTTGAGCCTGTTCCTGTCCGGCGTTCTTGGGAATTCTGTCATGGCTTTGATCATTGGCAGTGTTTTCTACAACCTTCAACCTACTACTAGCAGCTTTTTCAGTCGAAGCGCCTTGTTGTTTTTCGCCATCTTACTGAGCGCCTTCAGCAGCTTCCTCGAAATTCTTACGCTCTACGCCCAACGGGGAATCGTTGAGAAGCAAGCCAAGTACGCATTCTATCATCCCTTATCAGAGGCAATCGCGTCGATGATTGTTGGGCTGCCTGAAAAGATCATCACTTCGATTTTCTTCAACCTTACGCTCTACTTCCTCACAAACCTGCGAAGGACTCCGTCGGCCTTTTTCATCTATTACTTGTTTTCCTTCGCGGTAGCATTGACAATGTCCATGGTCTTCCGAACCATCGGAGCCCTCTCACGCACTCTTGCCCAGGCTATGGCTCCTGCTGCCGTGTTCATCTTAGCCTTGGTTCTTTACACTGGCTTTGCAGTCCCTGTAGTCGACATGCATCCTTGGTTCCGTTGGATAAACTACTTGGATCCAGTGGCGTACGCTTTCGAAGCTTTGATGATCAACGAGTTCCACGACCGCCACTTTACATGCACAAATTTTATACCCACAGGTGCCTCTTACGACAACGTTGGTCCACTTGAGCGCGTTTGTAGCACCGTGGGTTCCGTTGCCGGACAAAGCTATGTCGATGGCGACGCTTACATCAATACCAGCTACGCGTACTATCATTCACACCTGTGGCGGAATCTCGGTATCATCTTCGCGATGATGGTGGGTACTTGCGCCATGTATCTGGTTGCAACGGAGTACGTCTCATCAGCACGCTCAAAGGGTGAAGTTTTATTGTTCCGTCGCGGTCAAACCCCTGCCGCTGGAAAGGAAGTTGACGAGGAGGGCAATGTTAACGATCGCCCCACTGCCCAGGATACTATTGCTGAGAAGACCCTGTCAGGTGGTGATGTCCCTCCGAGCATTCAAAAGCAAACGGCCATCTTCCATTGGCAAGCCGTCAATTATGACATCAAGATCAAGAGCGAACCAAGAAGGTTGCTTGACGACGTAGATGGCTGGGTAAAGCCTGGAACTTTGACAGCCTTGATGGGAGCCTCGGGAGCGGGCAAGACAACACTGTTGGATGTACTAGCAAGCCGGGTCACTATGGGCGTCGTCAGCGGACAGATGCTGGTCAATGGACGTCAACGAGATAGTGGGTTCCAGCGTAAAACCGGCTATGTTCAGCAACAGGATCTTCATCTTTCTACCTCTACTGTTCGCGAAGCTTTGAATTTCAGCGCCCTACTCCGACAGCCAAAAACCACGCCGCGGAGGGAAAAGCTCGAGTACGTCACCGAGGTGATCAAAGTCTTGGAGATGGAGTCTTACGCCGACGCCATTGTAGGCGTCCCCGGCGAGGGACTTAACGTTGAACAGCGGAAACGACTCACAATTGCGGTCGAGATGGCTGCAAAGCCTGCGTTGCTTCTGTTCCTCGACGAACCCACTTCTGGACTCGATTCTCAAACTGCCTGGGATATTTGCAAATTGCTTCGGAAGTTGGCGAGCAATGGTCAGGCGATTCTATGTACTATCCACCAACCTTCGGCAGTTCTCTTTCAGGAATTTGATCGCCTGCTGTTCCTTGCAAGCGGGGGCAGAACCGTCTACTTCGGGGACATTGGGCACAACTCGAAGACCTTGACAGACTATTTCGAGCGCAATGGTTCAAGGAAGTGCGGCGCTGGAGAGAACCCAGCTGAATGGATGTTGGACGTCATCGGTGCGGCCCCAGGATCCAAGAATACGATTGATTGGCCTCAAGAATGGCGAGAGTCGCCTGAGAAACAGGCCATTAGAGACACGCTGGCTGAGATGAAGCAAAGGCTCTCCAAGGAGCCTGTTGATACCGATCCAACAGCATTACGCGAATTTGCCGAGCCGTTCAGCGTTCAGATGTACGCCGTTACGACACGTGTCTTTGAACAGTACTGGCGGACGCCCAACTACCTGTACTCGAAGTTGCTTCTTTGTGCGGCAACGGGGCTCTTCATTGGTTTCTCATTCTGGAATTCCCCCATCAGCATTCAGGGTCTCCAAAACCAGCTCTTCTCCATTTTCATGTTGATGACCATTTTCGGCAATCTTGTCCAACAGATCATGCCTCACTTCGTAACCCAGCGTTCCCTGTACGAGGTCCGAGAGCGACCGTCTAAGACGTATTCATGGCTAGTCTTCATGCTGTCCAACATCATAGTCGAGATACCGTGGAACACATTGATGGCTGTCATCATCTTCTTCTGTTTCTACTATCCGATTGGCATGTACAAGAATGCAATCCCGCAGCATCAGGTTCACGAACGAGGGGCCCTTATGTTTCTCTTTGTCTGGGTGTTCTTAATCTTCACTTCGACCTTCACCGACATGATGATAGCTGGCATCGATACGGCGGAGACAGCAGGGAACCTCGCCCAGCTGCTCTTTTCTTTGACATTGATCTTCTGCGGGTAAGTCTCTGATGATTCCGCCACGTTCAAATCGAACACTAACAAAAATCCCAGTGTCCTCGCCAGCCCGACTGCTCTCCCAGGGTTCTGGATCTTCATGTACCGCGTTTCTCCTTTCACTTACTTGGTCGACGGCATGCTCTCGACCGGCCTGGCCAACACCGAAACCGTCTGTGCCTCCATTGAACTCCTCCACTTCAACCCTCCCCCCAACCAAACTTGCGGTCAATACATGGAACCTTATACGAGCGTGTTTGGTGGCTACCTCACCAACCCAGACGCCACAACGACTTGCGACTTCTGCGCCGTCAGTAGCACAAATACGTACCTCACCGCACTAGCCTCCAAATACTCCAACCGGTGGCGCAACTTCGGCATCATGTGGGCTTTTGTTATTTTCAACGTCTGCGCCGCGCTGGCGCTGTATTGGTACGCCAGGGTCCCGAGGAAGCAGAAGGTCCACGAGGAGGCGCCGGCCGACATGTCGAGGACGCAGACGGCGGCGTCGCGCATCTCGCGGGTGACGACTAATAAGAATGCGAAGGCTTCGTGATCTTTTCTGGGTTCGCTTTTTCTTGGCTTTGCGGGAAGCAACTCTTGATATGTAAGACTATATATTTTGATAAGGGGGCGCCGGAAAGAAGGGTTCTAGGGAAGGAAGCGTACGCATGGAGCGTTAATGGCGTGCTTGTTTTGCTTACATACGATATGGTAGATATGCTCCGATTGCGGGCAGAGCTGCTGGTCCTCGTCCTCGTACTCGATGAGTTGAGTATCGAGGTTTTTTTTTTCATAGGATAGACAGAATAGATTTATATACTCTTTTTATTTCCCCCCCCCCAAATTTGTTCCTGGTCTCATGTGCCTATGAATATACAAAACGCACGTTGTTTATTTGTACTGGTTGATTTCGGCGGGGCTTTTTCGAAGAGTGAGGCTGGGATGGGATTGGTTGGTGGGTTCTGGTTGGGGGGAGGGAATCACTTACTCTACTGTGGGATCAGGGAGTGTTGTTGTTGTTGTGGAAACGAGGAGCTTGGGTCGTTTGGCTGCGGGTTTGGGGTTTGAGGTTGGGGGCGAGGAGGGTAGGGGAGGTAGGTATTCGAGGGTTTAGAACGTTGTTTGATTCCAATGTACTGACTGTGGTATCTATCAAGGAGTATCGAAACCTTCTCTAGCTAGCTCGAGTCCTTCTGTCATGGTAGTAGACAGCTGATTGTTCCCCCCCGACCAATTTCCGCCCATTTTCCAACAAAATGTTGACACCAAAAACCTCAATGCTCGGGATAATATACTCGCTCATCAGATCACGCTTCCCTTTCGCTCCACATCGGACACAATCTCCGGCGCCAGGATGCCCTTCTCCGAGATCCCCATGTCCGCCGCGAATGTAGAGTGTGGCACCCACTTGGCCGAGTTTCTGGGTGTCGTCTCTTCCATCATGCGGTCCACCTGTTCGAGGGAGAGGCCCTTGGTCTCGGGGATCAGGAAGTAGGCGTACACGAAGCAGGCGGCGCAGAGGCCGCCCCAGACGAAGAAGACTTTGGCGCCGAGATTGCCTTCGTCCGTGTCGACCATGTAGGGTGTGATGACTGCGATGATCTAGAGAGCACGAACGTGTCAGCCTTTGGTCAAACAAAGCGGCTATGATGGCTGGATCAGACTTACGCAGTTCCATAGCCAGTTGGAGGCAGTTGACAGAGCAACACCACGGGAGCGGATGGGCAGAGGATAAATCTCGCCTACAACAACCCATGCACCGGGCCCCCATGTAGATGCAAAGAAGAAGATGTAGATGCAAATGAATGCAATTTCGGCCTTGACAGTAGTCGGATTCTTTCCATCCACAGTCCCAGCGATGGCGACGATGAATTCGCAGACTACCATGCCGAGTGCACCCCAGATCAAGAGCGTGCGACGTCCGAAACGTTCAATAGTGTAGAAGGAAATAGGGGTCGAGCAGACGTTGACGAGAGTGGTGATCAGACCAATCAGGAAAGGGTTTCTGATCGTGCCCAGCTGCTTGAAGAATGACGTGCCGAAGTAGAAAATGAAGTTGACACCGGTCCATTGCTGCATCATTTGAAGCGATGTACCGAGAATGGTTCGGCGAATATTGCTCTTCTGCTCCCACAGGGAGCCCGTGAAGCAGTTGATCCAGCTGGTGAAGTAATTTCCCTGCGGTATCACTTGCAACTCGTATTCGTGATTGGCGACTATCTCAGCGAGTTCAGTCTGCACAAATTCCGAATCGCGGGGCTGGCCACGCAGACGGCCGAGCACCTCGGCCGCCCGGTCGATCTTGCCTCTTTTGACGAAGTAGCGAGGCGATTCCGGCAAAAAGAAGAGACCAGTAGCAAGGATGAGAGCCCATAGCATTTGGAGACCGATGGGAACCCGGTAAGAGGCGCTGGTGGTGTAGTCCTGGGTGCCGTAGTCGACGCAAGAGGCAAGGAGCAGGCCAATGGTAATGCAGAACTGGTATCCCGACACAATAGCACCGCGAACCTTCTTGGGGGCGACCTCTGACATGTAGAGAATGATGATGGCAGAGACAAAACCGATACCAAAACCGGCAACGAGCCGACCCGCGACGAGCAGTCCGTAAGTAGATGATGCAGTTTGGAGAATGACACCGACAATGAAGACAATGCATCCTAGGATGATGGTCGTGCGTCGTCCAGTGAAATCGGCGATATCACCAGCCATAATGGCACCAATGAAGGTACCAGCCGAGAGAATGGAGACGATGAGGGATTTCTGCCAAGAGGGCAGGGCGAAGCCGTTGGGGTCAGAGCCAGTCGTGGTATTGTATATGGGATTGTTGGGGTCTTTACCAGTGTAGAGGGTGATGAGGTAGTTCATGGCTATGACACCGTTGATGTAGCCCGAGTCGTAGCCGAAGAAGATACCACCGAAGGCAGCAAAGGCACACATCAGGTAGGCCTTGAGGGTGACAGGGGCCTCGATGCGGCCTGTGTCGGCCGTGGCGATGAGGCCTACACCTCCTCCCGGCATGATGTCGGAATGAATGGACGATGTGACTGTGTGTGAGTGGGTGAAATGAGATGCCTCACAGCGAGAAGTGCTGCTGGCTGACGATCAAGCAGAATAGATGATGGAGAGGATGTGGACTCGCAAGAGAGGAAAGGAGATTGAAGAAGGAGAAGGAAGATGATTGAAAGAGAAGTGAGGGGTTCAGGTGAGTGATAGTCGAGTGTGGGGAATGGGGAAATGGTTGGGTGCGGAGAGATTCAAATACCAGTACTTGTACCTAGGTACTTTCGTCCGGCTTATTATTATTATATTATTATTAGGTCCAAATGGAGCATCAATTTTGGCTCTTTCACATGAAAACGGCTGTAGGTCAAGTGTGTCAGACTGTCTTGTGTAGAATATGTAGATCTGGGGAAAGGGGGGGGGGGGGCAAGATGTCGAATGATTTGACAAAGAGCAAAGAACTAAGAGGTTAGTAGAGCATCTTTGTTAGCTGATTGGGCATTGGACAAAGAAGGGTAAGTTTGCGAGAGTCATGTGCGTTGTTTATGGGTGTACGGAATGCAAGTCATCAGGAGAATAAAGAAAATGAAGCCGATACTTTTACTTGACTTCTCGATCCTCATTCGTGGAATAGAGATGAGAATTTGGGCGGGGTCTGCGTGCAGCAGCCAGTTCTACCTGAAATTTTTGCTAGCCGAGTACTAGCGTACATTTATGCTCGGGCCTACTGCTCCGTAACGCCGATCCTTCAGTACTTAACCTCGGCCATACTCTATCTACCCATGACGACAAGCCTAATGACCATTTCTTCAACCAGACTACCAAAACAATTACTTCATCTCATCCCATACCCATCGCAAAAGCATTGATGACGGCTCTATCGCGACTAAGCAAGGTAGTAATTCCATGGGCCAAGGAGAAAAGGAGAAAAGCCAATCGTGATCGTCTCGATGGGGAATTATTATCACGAGGGGTTCGTGCGTCTCGTGTCATGATTTTCTTTTTTTTTCCCGTCATGGAACAATAATAGAAGAACGGGTATTGGATGACAAAGACTTTAATGCTGACTCGCTGATCCAATGAATCTTACTTTCCTGTACTTGAAGGTACATCATGTACATAAGGTAGTACCCACATAAAAAAGCCTAGGTAATTGGTGCATTCATACCTACCTTACATCATTTCAAAGTGAAAAGAAGAAGTACCGAAGTCTGACCGTAATATACCCAGTAAATGTAACGCCAGTCTAGACGATTCCATTCCTCTCTTTCTTTCAAAGGACCGACCATCAGCTTTACGTACGAATTACACTCGTTCCCTCCCCGCCCCGCCTCTCCGCTGACAGGCGTGCCACATTATGACGAAGAAAGTCAGACTTACCTTAGGTACTTTACTGAGTACCCTGGCTGCGTCTTAGCGTTCGGATGTGACCGGCATTTTGGCTTCCTGCATGTCGCCTGATCCCTGCTACGCAACATGGCCTCATCGAGATTAGACGTGGCGAGCCCAACCACCGGGGATAGCTTCAGTGGCGAATGAGATCCAGATCTCTTATTACTTTACCTTAGGCTTCGGAATAAATTCAGACTTCTCGGGAAAATTCATTTGATAACGAAATGAAAGTTTTGGAGATCTCATATGCCGGGCAGGCACATGGCAGTGCGAAGAATACCTCTATTCCTGCTCTTTACTCAGACCCCATCACGTCCAGAGGTCACTACTTTTCATGGTTCCTCTTGCCATGTCTCTCACTTCAACGGACTCTCAAAGTTTCCACTCCCCTCACCATCCTCACCCTGCCTTCCCCTTCGAACTGGCGTCACCCTTCCACTCGTGCTATTCCCTGCCGCCATTCCCACTTCCGGCGTCACCCTTCCCCCTAACAGAGTCAAATCACCGTGCCCCCCTCCCACTCCATTCTTTGTCTTCTGTTTTTCAGCGAGCCGCGCCTCATATTCGCGCCGCGGCAAAAAATCCGTCTTTCGCGCATCACGGTACGCTTTGTTCACAATTCGATCCACGATACCCGCGTCATCAAATTCCAGATACTTGCGCCATAGACGCAGTGCAGTCCGTGCATCTTCCACACTGTCGTGGTTGCCCGTCTGTACCTCTTCTCTTAGCAAGAGTTCCGACAACAAGGCTAGCCTCAGTCTACGGTGGTTGTCTCGTTGTAGGAAAAGGTTGGCCGTGTCGATGATTTGCTCTTTCGGCACATGCATGTTCGCCTCAAAAAAGTCATTTCCCAAACCGTGCCCCACGAATACGCAGCCGAGGTTGAGCAGCAGCCAAAGTTTCTTGTACGCGATTTTGAGGCTGACGAGGGCAAGCTTTGAGCGGCGCGGGTCCAAGTCCCCTTCTTCGATACCTGAATATGCCGTCACGTAGTCCACAATTGGTTCGTTGATGGCAATGTAGTCATCCATGAAAGGGACCCCTTCGTCTTCTCCGCTCACTCTGAGTACTGATACGCGACCCAAACCGTTGCGCCGAGGACTGATGAGAACTTTGCTACCGTCGGCTGTGATCTCGATCTCTTCGCGAATTAAGATGACGAACTCAGCGTCGATAGCAACGTGTGTACCCGGCTCTGGGACCTCGAGACCAGGTCTAAGTGTAAACGCTTCAGGGCTGTTAAAGGCGCTAGTTAAAGTCAGTATGATTGAGGAGAAAGATGTGCATATCAATCTCACTTCAAGGAACCGTTGTAGTATAGACAGCTCAAATCGAGATTGTCTTTCCACGAATCGTCGATGTTGTGTCGGGCATGTCGTACTTGATAAGTGAGAATGAGAGGAGTTTTCCATGGTGTGACCTCAAGCGCTTCATCCTGTTCAACCGTCCTCACTAAAAAGTCATTGAAGAGGTGCCATTGATTGCCGCCTTCTCGAGGACTCCGTTCTGATATAGCTACTGTAGTGGTTGTAAGCCTCCTGATCCGAGCTCTAATGTACGCAACGTACCATTGATAAAAGAAATGAGATGAGACTTTTGCCGTTCTGCGCTTGTAACGTCGGCCACCAATCCCACGAGCTCAAAAACAACCGTAGATCTGTGGAAGCGAAAGGCCTGCAAGCTGTCACCTTCGAGGACCCTCATGTTGCCACCTTCGATGGTGATTCCTATTTCTGGTGGTAGCCAGTGGGGCTTGGACCAGATTTCCTTGTTCTTCGGACTCTTATCTAAGCCTGTATTTATCATAAGAACAGGTGAAACGTCGGTTATTGTTCGTCGACTGGCTAGCGGTGCGTATCGTCGGCATCGTTGGCACCATCCCCTACTTTGTGATTCATTCTGGAAACCTAGACTCAGTACGTCCGAGAATCTCGGGACATGACCTCGCTGTCTGCCCATGGAATTCTGAGCTTGTCAGTACTCGAAATCGTGCCAGACCAAGGAATTTGTCGTCAAAGGCTCATACGTACCAAGCCTGGGTAGGTCAAAGTAGTGACATGTGAGGCGTCATGACGGAAGGTTTCATGGTTACAATTGAGGCAGCGAAGCGTTAGGAGACCGTTTGTGACAAAGGTCTGTATGCGAAATAAGCAAGGAAAAGAATGCGGCACAAGCAACGCACCTGGTCAAGAGTCGAATCGTGACGGTCCGCTCTGCGAGAGTCTTCGCAGACTTGCTGCAAGAGGAACCCATTGGCAATCGAGATTCTCACGTCCAAAGCATTTCCAGGGTAGGTTTCCTCTACGATATGGAGCTGGGCAGCTGTATGCCAATAACATGTCAGCTTGCTGAAAATTTATTCTATGAAGCAATCCAGACCTTCTGGTAGACTGCGGTAGGCCAGTAAAAAGTTGGTAGCCTGACACCACTTTCCATGAGATCTCTCCAACATATCACAAAGGAAGCCTATTTCGCAGAGCAAGCAGCAGTCCTGGGCACAGCTTCCTGCGGCATGATGCAAAGCGTTGTTGCGGACGATGGGAGTGAAGCGGATAATTTGAAGCAGAGGATTCAAGTAAGAATTCATGAGGTTGTTTGTTAGCCCGGAATAGCGTGTTTTATTGTAATACCTGCTCTAGGTTTAGTTCAAGGTATACACTCGATTCATCAAACGCACTTGAAATCGAAATCGTTTATCCCAAGTACACTGCCAAACTTGATTGTAAGATTGACGTAGTAATTCGGCACCTCCGCTTTAGTTTTGTTGGACAACGCGGTATTCAGCACCGCTTCTGCAGTGCCGCTGATGGGACTGCCGTTACTAGGCATGTCTTTCGAATCACGAGCTTTCTCGCTGAGTAGCTTCGGCGCAGCAAAAGTTGAACTATTGGTCTCTGCGGGCTTCGTTTCTTCAACCTGATTTCTGAATGATTTTCGAGGGTTGGGAGCGATCTGGCCAATGCCTCCCGGATTTGGTTGCAAATTTTTGAGTATGTCTGGGTCAATCGCGGCGGGAGGCTTTCCAACTTCAAAGTACTTCTCGTTGCCCCAGGCAGATAAAAGCCGCTCACGATAGAAGGGCATGCCAATTACATTGAGAGGGCTGAAGGACAAATGACTGAGTCAACTGACTTTCCTATTGTGCAGCTTTCTGGACTTACATATCCTCGTCCACTTCCACTGGGCGTAGATGCAGCACTTCATCTGCAAACTCCGTGGGATTACATATCTCAGTGAATTGCAATTTCTCAGGAGAGCCCCAAAGATGTATAGCATTCTCTTGATCCACAATTGCCCAGACATTGCCAGACGGAGAGATCATCATGGAGGTTACGACGCTCATGAGCTGCACATGAAGCATGGCGGCATTATCTGGGTTCATGAAATCCACAAGATGTAATTGCCCATGCTGAGACGCGATAAGCGTGGTCGTTGACATCCTAGGGTGAATTTGAACGAAAGCGGCCCCAGCGGGGAAAGAAAGTGGCGCGAGCACCTCTAGATTCTTGATATCGAAAACCTTTACGATTCGATCTAGCAACGGAGCACCATACGATTTTGCAGACCAGCCACAAGTCAGAAGAAAGTCCGTTCTGACGTCCATGCTATTTATTTTCGAGGAGTGGGCTTGCCATGTCTTGATCACCTTGAGAGTCACCGGATCAAGAAAGTCAACCGAACCAGTGCTTGTTGCTGCGCAAATATAGCGGGAGAATTTCATCATGGTATAATCTGCATTTGTCGGGATCTCCTCCACGACCCGACCATTGTTTACGTCGATCTTGTACATGATTCTCTGACATCCAGCAACCAGGATGAGAGGGCTATCTTTGCGAAAGAAGCTCATGCAGCAGAGTTTTCGCATAGTATTTTCTCTGTGTGAATGTTAGTAGTCGCGGAGCAATCTTTGCAGAATTCGACAGACTCGATATGCCATTTCGTCAAACACCGCCGATTCATGAGATGCACACTTCGCGAAGCTAAGGAAACTACCCCCCTCTCATTGAAGAGAAATTGCTCAACATGGCCTTCGCTCACTGGGTGAGCTTGCAGAGAAGTGTACTTCTCCAATTGCGAAGTATAGAACGAAGTTACACGTCCCTACAGCCGTTTGTCTCCAGTATCAGCAATTGATGCTCAGACATGGCTCAAAATCAGACTCACGTAGTCGTCTCCGACCCATAGCAATTCTTGATGAGTGTCAAATGCAATGGTAGCGATAATATGCGCATATTGGTTGAGATTTGGTGGAGAAAGCTGTATCTGTTGAACCTTGCATTGCAGGCATGTCAGTCATAGGGTGGAAGAAAGATCAAACACGACCATAACGGATTTGACTACCAGTGCGTAATATCATTTGTGCTTCTGAAGAGGTTAATGCTGAAATGAATACCTCTTGCCAATCAGAATCCATTGCCGCAGTGGGGCCTTGACAACATCAGGGCACTAGTCTATGTATCAACTCCACTTTGTAGTTCTCGATTTCAATGCTACTAGGATTGTAAGGCAAGAGCGAAGCCCCATGTCACAGAAGCTGGTATTATAACCAGGTGAAGTCGATTATGTGCAGAGATTCGCTCCAGTGCATCACTCGGAATGTGTATTGACTCTCCGTACTTTCTGGAGGAACCGTGTACTGTATGGATTTTTTGGCAGATCCAATTCAATTCAAGACATAGAGTAAGGTCGAATGTCTTTGTTCGTTGGCTCTGTGAACATTTGGTCGTTGTCAAAAGCGGCCAAGCCTTACTCTATACTTACTTAGGCGTAGGACTGTCCTCGGTTTAGATTGAGAATACCTTTGCTATTCTTGATCACAATGATAAGATTCCACTATGAGAAATGTATGCTACAAAGAGTATGTTTACAGGCATCTGCTGCTGACCGCTCCAGCGGCTCCCTGTATCCAGCCCTTCACATGTGATAGCGCTCGTGCAAACCCAAGGCCCGATCCTGCTGCTATATGGTACATACCTCAGTCCAAAACTAACACGATCTCGATAATTCAAACTTGAGGACTGACTTGTATGACCTCTTCGGTCGTCTCATCAGCATGCTTTTTTAAGATTTCAATTTGAGGACCAGCTTTGATGATCTCTTCAGTCGCGTCATCAGCACGCTTATTGAACTTTTCAACTTGAGGACCGGCTCTGATGACCTCTTCGGTGGCCTCATCAGCATATTTCTTGAAGTTATCAACGAACAGACCACCCAGTTTGGTGACTTCCTCTTTGAAGTCAGCCGCCCCTGTCCAGGACTTTGCTGGGTTGAGTAGCTCGGAGGGAACACCCGCGCAAGAGGTCGGTACGGAGAGATTGAAAGTTTCGTATTTCTCGTACTCAGCCTTGGCAAGCTCTCCTGAGTGGATTGCATCGAGGATCGCCCGGGTATATTTCAGCCTGCTTTCATCAGTATATCAAAGCCGAAAAGTGGAAGAGGGAGACCTGCGGGCAACGCTTGCCGCCAGTCGTAGCACCAGCACCAACCCAACCAGTGTTCAGCAGCCATGCATTGGCGTTGTGGTGTGCGATTTTCTCAGCTAGCATCTTGGCATAACGCATAGGATGCAGAGCCAAGAACGGCTGAGCGAAGCAAGAAGAGAATGTCGCTTGGGGCTCAGTGACACCATCCTCCGTACCAGCCATCTTTGACGTGTAGCCAGAGATGAAGTGAAACATGGTTTGTTCGGTGTTCAATTTCGATATCGGCGGCAGGACACCACGGGCATCACAGGTAAGGAGAATGATGTTGGAGGGGTGATTGTCCGATATACAAGGAATCTTGGTATTCTCAATGTACTCAATTGGGTAAGCGCAGCGAGTATTCTCGGTCAACGTAGCATCGTCGTAGTCGACTGTTCGTGTTTCAGGACTGAAGACGACGTTCTCTAGGATGGAGCCGAACTTGATGGCGTTGAAAATGTCCGGTTCCTTTTCAGCCGACAGGTTAATACACTTGGCATAACAGCCACCTTCAATGTTGAAAACACCTTTATCGCTCCAACAGTGCTCGTCATCACCAATCAGTGCGCGCTTGGTATCTGCGGATAACGTCGTTTTGCCCGTGCCAGAAAGGCCAAAAAACACGGTGACATCGCCGTTTCTACCTTGATTGGCAGAAGAGTGTAGCGTCAGGACGTTGTGCTTCACAGGCATTTCATAAAATAGTACTGTGAAAATGCCTTTCTTCATCTCACCAGCATACTCAGTGCCCAGAATTACCATTTCCCTCTCAGCAAAGTTGATAGCGACAGAAGTGGATGAGCTCATCCCGGTTGTATATCGATTGGCTGGGAACGAGCCCGCATTGTAGACTGTGTAATCAGGGTGGAAATGCTGTAGCTCTTCCCTTGATGGTCGGATGAGCATGTTGCGCATGAAGAGTGCATGATACGCTCGGGCACAAACAATGCGCACACTGATGCGGTACCGCTCATCCCAGCCAGCGAAACCATCAACGACATAGATTCGATTGCGGGTATTCAAATAGTCGACGGCCCTCTCTCTGTTAATTCGCCAGACCTAACGCTGAAAAGTTAGAATAGAGAGTGAGAAGGCTAAGATAAGATCATGCAGGGGTCTTTTGCCGAGGCATGCAATGCAGAGGGCCGCGTTTGGATCCCGTTCGATCTTCAAACGCGGGGTTGCAACAATGGAAAATGACACTGACCTGGGGTGACATAGGTTTGTTAACAGGACCCCACCAGACTTCCTTTTCTGACCCTTCTTCTTTGACAATACGCTTATCGAGGGGTGAACGCCCGGTCTTAGCCCCTGAGTATGCGGTCAAAGCTCCGGTCGAGGTGATAGCCGAGCCTGTTTCGTATACCAAAGCATCTTCGTATAACGCTGCAACAGAGGGATTGGCAATCTGTACTTGCTTCAATTCTGGATCGGAAGGGAGATATACAACAGGGATGACTGACAATTGAGACGCGATTGTAATCAATATGGGCCACTTCGTGGAGCTCTTCCTCAATTTCACTGTGCTCGCGCTGCGGCCTGACGAAATGAACAGGTTAGCAGGAGCGCTTTTGACTTCAACCGAGATGAGAAGAAGATTCAGAACTTACTCCACTCCTCCCGGATGAAGACTTGTCTTGTTGACGCTGTTTGAATTGATCATTGTGGCGAGGGAGCTGGAATGGTAATTGTTTCCCAGTTGTTTCTGCCGTTGTTGCGCTGCAAAGTCTGTGGAGAGTGGAGTTTGAGGACGAACAATGTTTTCTAGAATTCTCGAGGGCATGGCGGCAATTTTGTGTGTATCTGAATGTCACATTAGCTTCACAGCCTTGTAGTCATAATCGGCAGAAGTCGGGACCAGGCTGTTCCACCGCAGCCACGATGAATCATGGCGTCTGGGAAGTCAAAGTGTCAATCAGCCGAATTCAAAGCGTTCGAAACGTACCGAATTTGGGAGATGAATATGTTATCGTAGAAAAATGAAAGCTGTACTCTATTTCTCTTTATTTATTCTTTATTCTACCTCGTGGCTTTGACGTAAATAATTAACTAAAGGCATACTAACCCCGCATCTTCGCTTATAACACTTTCGTGACTGTAAAAGGTTGCATGCCATTGGACAATCGCTATTCAAGGACAAATGGAGGTCGAGACTCTTCCGATTTCTTCCATCCTATTCTGCCGTGCCAGCAGCAGTCCGTCCATATCATCTCGACATCGGCAGTCGCTTTGAAGATCTCAGTCGTGGCCATATCAACTTCCAGTCCTCCCAAGACTTGTCCTTTCATTCGCCACAGTCTTCGTTGCCTGATTCGTGTACTGTCGTGGGAATATCTCCAATCTCTGATTTCAAAAGCTCTGGGACAAGTACACCAGCATCGCCCTCGAAGAACCAATCTCCCTTCTCCAATCCTCTACTACTTGGATTTGCCTTGTCCATGTTGATAACTGCGACTCTTGCACCTTTTGCCCTTGCTTCGTCAATGTAACCATAGACCCTAGTACTGGTCCCAATGACTAGGATCAGATCAATTTTCCTCGATTTCTTGATGAAATCGTCAATGTCTTGCATCATATTTTTAGGTAGCTCCTCTCCAAACCAGACGACGCCAGGGCGGAGCAATCCACTGCTGCACTTCGGACAATGGGGTAGGTCTTCGGTACCAAGCTCTGGGAGGTGAACTCTATCATCTGATATGTCCAGCTCCTTCCTTGGTTGACGCTTCGAGCTGGCACCGTGCGTGGCACTTCGCAGCGAGTATCTGGTTCCGGCTCCTGAAATTGCTGTTCCTAGAGCAGCCGGTGGGGTTGCGTCCTTAGGTAGCCCGAGAGCTGGAGCTATCGGATCTGTAAAGTTGTTCGACTCTGTATAGTTGCAGTGGGACGCAGAACATTTGATGTCGAACAATGAACCATGAAGGAGATGAAGCCTCGAAGCCGAATGATCTGCTCGCTGGCTCAGACCTATTTATGTCCATAAGCTGCTGGACACTTCTTTTTCGGGTGCAAGGAACAGCCTACCATCGACATTCTGGCTCAATGTAAGGAAACCCTTCTTGCGTCTAGCCAAAGCAGCAAGAGCATAGTGAGCTGGGTTTGGGTGTGCCTGTAAGGCCATATGCCGTCTATAGTTGTAGAACTGCCAAACCAGTACAGGGTCTGACTCAAAAGCCTCTGGGGTTGCGAGAGAAACTGCATCGTAGCTTCGCCATAAACCACCGGCACCACGAAACGTAGGCAGTCCAGAGGCGACCGAGAGACCTGCACCGCAAAGAGCCAAAACGCAGTCTGAGTACCGAAGGTGTCTCTGGAAGGACTCTAGGTCCGCTGGCTTGATTGAGGACGCCATGCTTGCGAAAGACTGCTCATGGTTGAAGAAGATTTTCCTTGGTATTCTGTACAAGATCATGCCTCGGGCACATATCTACGAAGCTGTTGCCTAAAACAAGACTCATCATGTTAGAATGGACAGAAGAACGACTTTGGGTACCTAGCTCCGCGCTGCAGCCCGAGGCTGAGAGAGAAGCACAGGCTAAATGTCGATCATTTGCTTTCAGGAATCATCAGTCAAGCATGCCATCATGCGCGCACACGTTGAATAAGTGTGCAAGGCAACAAGCATTGCGTTCTGCTGCCTTCATTTCAAGGCAGTCACTTGCTCCATGGGGACTGCCTGCCCAGCTGCGAAAATGTGCATCTATCTCCGCCGCCAAGCTTCAATTTGGACAACCGCTTCATGAGACCCATCCACATATACTGAAAGCCGGAGAGCGTGAGCTCAAGCATCTTTCGTCTCAGACACTGCTAACGTGGCCTCCGTGTAGTTACTCCTGGTATCACAGCTCTTGAATACGCACAACGCCGCGCAGCGCTTGCCGCAAAGCTACCCGAAAATGCCATTGCCATACTAGCTGCCTCGGAGACAAAGTACAGGTCTGGCGCTGTATTCTACGAATTTCATCAGGAGTCCAACTTCTTCTATTTGACGGGTAAGAGAACCGATTGTCGTTGACAGCCTATACTGAGGAAAACAGGCTTCAATGAACCGGAAGCTGTTGCAGTGATAGGTACGCAAGGAATGTACTTAGGAATCGCCCTCGCCCAGATATTTACCATGGGTAGGGAGGGGTATCAATGGAGACGACCATACATTTCATCTTTACGTGCGGGAGAAGGATGCCAAAGCCGAGCAATGGGATGGTGTAAGATCAGGGACTCACGCAGCCCTGGATGTCTTCAATGCAGATGAGGTATGGGAAAGGAGTACTGGGACTTGTAAGAAGTTACTGAAAGGCTTTAAAGACTGGAGACATCAACCAAATCTCAAGCCTCCTGACGCCCATTGTCACAGAAGCATCAAAAGTTTACACCGACCTCATCTCCAAGCCAAAGAATGTGACGTTCTTCTCCCGCTTCCTACATGACAAGCCGTCGAAAGACGAAGGTCTTGCGAAGATCCTCAAGTCAAGCAACAATCTCCCGCTGAACGACGTAATCAATGAGGTTCGAAACCTTAAGAGTGATGCCGAGATTGCCAACATGCGGAAGGCAGGTCAAGCTTCAGGAAGAGCATACACAGATGCCATGCGGCAGCCGTGGGCAAAAGAGAAAGACTTGGCTGCGTATCTAGACTATCAATTCAGGATGCGGGGATGTGACAGCTCAGCATATATACCGGTGGTAGCAGGGGGTCAGGTTAGGATCATCCTGCCTAAGTTCATGGCGGTAGCGCTGACCGAAGCAGAATGCCAGCGTGATCCACTACACTCAGAACGACCATGTACTGAAGTAAGCCTTCAGTACCCACAAACCGCTCATCGACATTGACAATTCTCCAGAAATGGACAGATGGTACTCGTAGACGCAGGTGGGGTAGGCCTCTCTATCCCGAATCTTTCCTAGCAATCTCCCTAATCCCTATCCAGGAATATGGAGGCTACATAACAGACATCACACGCACATGGCCCATTTCAGGCACCTTCACACCTGCCCAGAAAGACCTTTATAACGCCGTCCTCACAACCCAACGCCAATGCATCTCCCTCTGCCGCGCCAACGCCAACGTCTCCCTTGACGGATTGCATGACATCGCAGAGAAAGCCTTGAAAGACCATTTACAGCAGCTAGGCTTCGACATGTCAGGCAACGTATGCCTCCTTCCTATACATTCTCCCAGTGTCCCTCAAAATTCTAACGCAACCCAGGCTCTCGAAACGCTCTTCCCCCACCATCTAGGCCACTACATCGGCCTCGACGTCCACGACACTCCAGGCCAGTCTCGAAAGACAAAATTACAACCGAGGCAGTGCGTCACTGTTGAGCCGTAAGCCCGCCCCAACCTCTCGTTCCATATCTCAATGACCCCCTTTCTCGCGAACTCGAGCTAATACTTGATGCGCAACACAGCGGCCTCTACATACCCAACACAGAAGCTTACCCAGCCCACTTCCGCGGTATGGGCATCCGCATCGAAGATAGTGTGTGCGTGCAGGAGGAGCATCCGCTCGTACTGACTACGGAGGCTGTGAAGGAGGTTGATGACATCGAGGCGCTTAGGAGTTAGTGGGCTGCTTTGGCTCTTGGCGTGCATAGTGTATATCAATTCATAATCATCATAATGGACACTCGTGTACAGATAGCGGATTTTGGCCTGGAATGGTAAAGAAGTTGTTGTGTTTGTGGGGGCCTGTCTTCACACAATTCTTTACTCGACGCTCGGAATCCGCTGTCCAATCTGCGGTGATATCTATGGACCCGATATTGGACCTAAAGACTATAGTTTAACGTCCTCATTTGAACTTGAGCTCAAGCCAAGCACACTGTGAAGGCACTGAACCGGCATCAATCACACACTGTCAGCTTCCTTTATCGCGAACGAAGCAGAATAGTGAGTTCAAATTTGCTCTGCTACGCACATGGGGTATCTAGCTCAAAAGAAAGCAAATCCCAAGCAAAGAAGCCATGCCAACGCCGAAATCCCCGATTTCTTCGCAAGCCAAAAATGGGTGTTCTTGCAAGCCAAAAATAGATGCCAGTGCAGCCAAATCCTCCCGCCCTCATAAGACGTGAGATTTTTTCATACACCGTAAAGAATCGTGCATATGTATGCAGAGTGCTAATGCTAAGGACGTGTTGCTGTCGTGAATTATGTCGTAATATGCAAAGCGTGCCGCGCTTGGATGGTAGGATGCATGTAAATGCTGCAGTTTGTTCGTATGTTTTGCATCGTTGACAAAGCCCTGGAAGGTCGATCAAAGCTCAAGGTGATGCTGGATATTACCGATGGCCAAATAATGGGACAGTCTCTGCGACTGTAACCGGGATAGATCCTGTAGGGCACAGAAAGTTCTGCTGCTATGCCCTTTGTTCTCAATCTCCTAGTGTGCCAACTCGCCAGATGAATGGACAGCCTAGAGGCTCCATTGACGGTGCTGCCTCTCAGAAGCTTCCAACCCAATGTACCTCAGGTCAGAAGGCTTCTGTTTTGTAGAGCGCGAACGCAAAGCTCTGAATGCATTTCTGCGCCGGTAGATGAAAATGGCGATGGTCGACACAATGCCAAGCGTCGCGGTAAATCTAATGAGCGCCCAAACGCGGACCTGATAGCCCGAAGCATAGTGAATGAGCGTCAGATCCGGAGGAATTGGCCTGACGTCGTCCAGGAGACCGGAAGTGTGCACAAGTACCATGAATCCTGTGACTCTGGATCAGCATTGGATTATTCTCAACTTTCCGCGTGTGGCTTGAGGGAGAAGATGCCATTCTTATGGCGCTGTGGCCACCACTCACCCATGATTGATGCAACGATCTTAGCATGATTGGGACTGTACCAGTGCAGCACAGCAACTGCGAGGACCAACCAACACACTCCGAATAGCTCTCTGGGGACTGCACCAAACCAAGCCATCTTCGCTACCTTCGCGGCCGCATCATCTACTATTTCATGGAGGCCACGTGCACTAGTAGTCACGTTGGTAATTAAATCCTGAAAGTCTTCTGCTCCTGATCTGAGCCCAGAGAACAAATGTTGGAAATCTTGCACGCGCTGTTAGGGAGTCAGCCCAGGCGGAAAGATTGCTTAGTGTAAGACTTTCATACCTCGTACAGCTCATTCTGCCTCATGTACGTAACGACCGCCAGGTCATTGCTATTTTGCTAGAAGTGGTCAGTGCTTTCACCTTCGCGCGCCTAACTAAATCTCACTCACCAATTGGCTTACGACCGCATTAAGCAATGGACCGATCTCTCCTTCTTTCACGTTCTGTAAGGAGTTCTGCAATTCCGTTACCAGCACACGGCTGTGTTCGATCTGAGTCGCGGCCAGCTCTGCGTTGCCTGTAATGACCTGCTGGAAGACTCTTCCGATATTCTTCTCCAGATCGGCAGAATGGACATTGGCTCTACGAACATTCTACCGCAGGATAGGTAAACGTCAGTGCGCTTCTGGACACATTGGCTACGTCCGGATGGACTCACTTCACTCATGTTAGCCGCGTCCGTCTCCGCAGCTCTTATTACTGAGCTCATCTTGCTAATTGTTGATTGTACAGCTGTGTCCATGCCTTTGACTAGCTGCTCGAAATAGGACTGCGTTTTGGAGGATGAGATTTCGAGGTCGTGTATTAATTGTCTTTTGAACATCTGCACGGCGAGCGAAAAGTCGCTCAATCCATCATTGGCATCTTTTGTAGCTCTTGACAATGCAGTATTGGCATTAGCGTTGATTTCCACCACTGACTTGTACAGCTTAATGAGTTCATCTGGAACAAAGTCAGTGGTAAATTAGGGACCCATGATGTGGGGGTTTGCCTTTCTCGATGTCCACGCGAGCGGCTTGGCACATTACCATCGCATTGTGCTTCATGATGCTGTAGCTCGTCCACCATTGCGGCTTTGATTCTAATGACTGCAAACAAAGGCCCAATTGATCCCTACGAATGGTTTTTATACCGCTAGTTTGGTGGACATTCGTTTCTGATGAGAAATCTAGCGACTTGCATGGGGGAGGGACGGCCGATCCAGCACCCACAATCTCGCACATCGCCAATCGGGCGGCATAAACCGATCTCATGTCCTCAAGGAATTCTTCTGCATTCGCATCCGAGCCATCAATGGTTTGACATGAGTCGAGCAAAGTAAGCGCGGCAAGCCGATTGCAGGAGGGTGAACTTTGCATCGAAGAGAGGAGCTGAAGTGCATGGGTGTAGATGCCGGTGTGATCGACAGGCTCGGGTCTAATAAGCGAAGTGAGGTCCTGTTCGGCAGTGAGTAGGCGATGCTCTTTACTGGCGGAGTCATCTAGTAGCTAATTAGTGACTCGCGTCTAGCCTTGATGCCAACTCAAATGTTCGAAGCACCTACCTTTGGCCTTTGACTTCGAAAATCGAAAGGCTGTCGAACTAGGAAGAAGAAGTAGAATGGATACAGCAATTGCGAACCAGCAATTGCAATTCAAAGTAAATAGCATCGCTGAATTCGATGCCTTCGGTCACGGAATTGCAAAGTAAATGTTGAGGATGAGGAGATGCCCACGGAGAAGGCGAACAGGGAGAATAAATTAGGAATGAATCACCGAGCAGGAAGGGGCATTCATCCGCGATAACAGCCGTTGTCATTGGTGTGAATATCCCATTCACCTCCGAGTCTTTTGCAATTTGAGTGTACTTATCTGAACGGTTTATGTGAAGCACACTTTGAGCGCCGCTGCCTGACGTATGTAGCGGAACAGTGCGTATAGATGGACCAATGCCCACACACCTTGAGAGGTAGTTCACTCGAAACTTTCCACTAATTTGAACTTGCCATTGGCCAAAGAGGAAATCACATGTGAATAAAGTAAAGTAAGGCTTTGGTGAATTGAAGGAAGCTGCGTTTTCGGCGCGAAGTGACATGCGGGTTAGCGCGTCTTGGCACTGACTGAATCTCATTCATTACTTTAGTGATCGTGCACCATCACCACAGGAGCCAAGCACATCATGATATTGAGATTTAATTGCCTGCGGACGGGTTCTAGAACTACACCATCGCTATTGCCTGACTTTCTTGTCCCTGCCCTAAGCTCCCCACATTCATCCAGGCCGCTCTCCAGCACTGCAAGATGCAGATCACGAATTGGCAGTGCGCCTCTGTCACTTCCGGAAGGAGTCGATCTTAGACTTCTTGAAACCCCAGTGAAGCAAAGAAAGGCTATCAGTAGGATTGAGCCGCCGAAGACCGTGGAAATCACTGGTCCCTTGGGTATGCGGCCTAGAGCTTGAAAGTAGAAGTCTCAACTGACTCACGCGTAGGCAAGATGTCTGTGAAATTGCCGCCCTATATGAGCCTTGACCACAATACGAAGACAAGGAAAGCCTCTTTGAGTATCCTAGACAGGAAACAACGCAAACAACGCGAGATGTGGGGTACGTCTTCCTTCAGTCTGCCACTCGTGATTTTGGCCGCGGCTTTCTGACAGTCAAAGGTACCACCCGCGCATACATAAATTGTCACATCCGTGGAGTTTCCGAAGGTCATACCGCTGTTCTGAGGCTGGTTGGAGTAGGATACAGAGCAACAGTCGAGCCCTCAGCAGTCTCCGTCCAACCAGAATACCCTGGGCAGCAGTTTGTTTCATTGAAGGTCGGCTACTCACACCCCATCGAGCTTGGCATCCCTCTAGGCATGAAAGCAAGCACACCACAACCTACTCGAATACTGTTGGAAGGGGTGGAGAAAGAGGTGGTAAATCAATTCGCGGCGAGGCTTAGGAAGTGGAGGGTGCCGGAGCCGTACAAAGGGAAGGGCATCTTCGTGAACGGGGAGACCATCAAGCTCAAGGCGAAGAAAATCAAATGAGTCATCACACGACGTCTCCGTTTTAGATGTCGAATCATTACAAAATGTTGCTGCCATAATATACGGTGGATCATGTATTTCGGCTGTTCAGTATTGCCAGCGACTGAAGCCTACGACATCGAAACTCCCGACGAGATACTCATTCGTAGGATCGTGAAGCATTACGATTATGACGTATTCTCTCCATCTCCTTCCCTCACCTTTCCTCTCTACAAAAATTGCGCGGCTACAAAGGCGAAAACATGTCAGTAAAACAAAGACTCTCTTACGGTGCCAACCTCGAAAACTTCATTCCTTACAAGACTAGTAATAACACAAGACTCCTGACCAGAAAGCCGACGTTCGCAAATAGCTACAAGATTCCGTTGAAGATCTTTTCTTTTCCACCAAAATCCGCTCGTCTCAGTATCTTGGATGGTGCTATATCAAAAGGTCCTCTCACCATCTGCAGTCTTTCGATAAATCCTTTGCACACGATTTCAATACCTTGACATATGCGAGGTGTTGAGCCCAATACTTGATGGAGAACAAGAAAGCTCTCAATTATGCCAGAAAAGAAAAGCTCAAGCCCTGAGGTGTAACCAAGTGAACATTACAACGTCCACCATCCCCACGTCAATAATCTGAATTACCATCTCTTTTCGACTTTTCTATGGAATGCTTGGCAAGATCTGACGAGTACGTGGCCTAATCAACGTTCAGTCTCATTATAGATTATTTTACTTTCCTGGAGAGCCTGCTTTAGCTCAGCAGAGCTAGAGCTATGTGCGGAACCTTGTGAGGACGACGCTGAAGGTGAAGGTGAAGGGAATTCTTCATCTTTGTGCTTTTGACGCAGCAGTCTACGCTTCAGTCGTTCGGGATCCATTCTCACAGCATCAACACTATGTACTGGGAGATCTTGTACATCCTGCTCGGCCGAGTAGCCATAGACGTTCAAGAATGCTTGTATGGTTCGCGAATCCATGCAACCGGCTAGAGCCAGATTGACGATTTCCAGGGCGCGCTCGAAAAATTCTGTGTCGTTTTTATCTCTGTGTTTGGATCTCTCGAGCCCTCCGAGCAACGGTATACCGAGCATTACCGCCCAAGCATTGAGAATGGTGAAAAGTCCACAAGGGTTGATGCGATTCGGTTGTTCAATAACCGTGACGTACGCAAAATTAGGAGTCACTTCTTCCATACGCAACCATTTGGCAGCCAGCCTCTGTGCTCTTTCTTCGATGTGATTTCTACTCACGAGTCTCGGTAGACTGTCCCGTATCTCGATGTCGACTTGATATGTTTCGGGACTGCCTCTTCTAGCTACTGCAAGCAGGATATGGCCAAGTGGTCCTGGAGCACTCTTCTCTTCCTTTTTGTCTTCCAGCTTGGCTCGCTTTTGCATTTGAATTTTGGCATGATTATACTTGAAATATTTGTCCTGTTTTGCCTGGCTAGGCTCAAAGAACAGTGGCATGATGAACCTTCCATTTAATCCGCCAACCACGCCTAAGGACTCGAAAGATCCGTCTTTGAGCACTTCGCTGAACGCCGGGTTGAGATGTTCTTGTCCGACAAATGCATAGGTACCCAAATTCCTAAGAGCATCCCAGATCGTGGCCACTGCTATTAAAACGTCTTCGTGGTCCATGCCGTCATATTCCTGGATCTCATAAGGCTTGTGATTAGGCTTGTGATTGAGTCCATCTAGTCTGCTTCTGTGAAGAGCAAGATTTTGATTGAAGATATCCTCCCAAGTTTCCAGCGGCGCTGCTGGCTGATTGGTGTCTTTTCCTCTGTTGCTGCTACCTGTTGCAGAAGATGATGGCTTTTCAGCAGTATTACCTCCCTTTTTCGCACTTCCTGGGGGAGGTGATGGCTCCTTGGTAGTACCATCTTGTTCTATTTCTTGGGTATTCTGAGATGAAACGTCAGCGGGGACGATTGTGGACAAAATCTACGTTAACCTTACCTCCGATACCGCCCTTGGTACATAGTCTCTGGCCGCTCTTGTACGCCACCAGAACACGACCCAGCTTTCATTTAAGATGACCACGAAGTCAGGGAGAGGCCCAGCTACCAACCTCCTGCCAACATGTCTATCGTTGACGATGCAAATATCACAGTCCTCGTTGATGATGAAATAGTCTCTCTCGGCCGTTTTCGCATTCTCGCTGACTTGAATATCTAAAGGTACACTGGGAGTTGTTCCTTCTCTGTCGAGCGAAAAGTAGGGTCTGCCGGACCGCACTGGGGAACATTGCAGTCCGGCTGTTGATCCATGTTGAAGCGCAATGAATGTACCATGGATATTTGTACCATGGCCCGAAGCACGTGACTCGCGAATGAAGTCACGGACCTTGTGGAATAATACTTTCACCTCAGGGTGTGCGTGATTATTGACGAAATGTATGGGTCTATCCGCCCGATCTGTCAGGTCGGCAAAGGGAGATGGAATCCGGGAGAGCTCTACTGCGACAGTGCAATATGTATCGCTGCCAACTTCCCTAGTATCACATCGTTCCAATCCCAATTCTACAAGCGGGCTGATCTCCTTCCTGTTCGCGGATGGGCCAGGGGATGACCCTGGAGCAGTGTCAGCCTTTGCGCCCAAATTTCAACGTCTTCGGACCAGTCACCAGGCAGTCGCAACCGGTATCAGTCTTCAAAATTGACGTATGGACACGGCCGTCATGAGCTGGGTATGAAGACGGTTTGCACAATCGAAAATCGCTACTATCTCTAACAGCTTACAGACTTGGAAGACCACTTGCCTTCATGTATCTTTGGTGACTTGGCCCTTGGTAAGTCAGTAGTGTCAGTCGATTTGTCTACGGTCGCTCGCTTTCGCTTTGGGCTTGCTGGTAGTGTGTTTCTCTCGCTGGCGATGTCAACCGGCTCTCGGGACCGCTTGGTCGCAATGCTCTTCGTGCCTGAAGTTTTGGCGGCTTTCCCTTGAGACTTCTTGGTTGTGGTGGTGGTTGTGAGTGTCGTGACCGCACTTTTGGTCGGTTGCTCCTCGGCTGCTCTCCTTGTCGCGGCGCGGGTGCGGCCAACAGGTTTTTCAGAGATGTTCTGATCCTCCACCACGAGGTCAGCTTTGCTCGTTGATTTGGTAGCCTTCGTCTTTGTTTCCTTTTTGGTCGCAGTAGGAGTCTTGGCCACGGGTTTGGAGGAAGGTGTCTTCTTGGCTACATCAGCGCTTTTCTTTCCTGCTTGAGTGGCCTTTTTTGGCGCTGGCTTCTTGGCAGGCTTTTTTCTGGGCGCCATTGCTGCCTCCGAATGGTCTGTTGCTGGAGACTTGTAGGAGGTACGCAAGATGGAGGCTTTAAGCATGTACAACCAGCCCCAACAGGAACGGGAGAACATTGTTGGTCGCCGCATTTAGGCGTTCCTGATATCTAGTGTGGTCAATGTTGTTTGTTCCGTCGCCGCAAACGGCATTGCAGTCGTGCCTGATTCAGTAGACAAAGTGACGGGGATGACAAATTGACAATTTCGGCAAAAGTCAAAGCTACACAAAGGGATCACGCAGAATGTTTGCGGATATTGATAAAAAATTCAATGGGAAGATAGAGAAGGCATCGAGGTGCTGATACAACCATGACGATGCCCAAAACGGCCATATTGAAGCGACAAAGAAGCTGCACGATTGCGACCAAAAGCATGGCACAAAGTCATTGGCCCTTGCTGGTAAGTACACTCCATATGTCTGGGTGGTATGTTCGACCGGTCTTGATGTCCCTCTTAACGGCACAGGTAAAATGGTGTAATTGGGTCTCTCGTAATGGAGCAAAATTCCCATCTGATCCTCTGTTATTTGGAGCAATTGAAAAAAGAGTTAGAAAAGAGCAGTCTTTCTACATCGCCCGTCAAGAGGAAACTAGATTGACTGAACGTGACTCATTGAAAGTTGCTGTTGCGTTTCTATTTCTACGATCTAGACTCCATGCGTACACTAGTACGTTAACAATTCCAGTGAACATTTATAGATGACTTTGAAAGTTTCCAAATTACTTTTTTATAGAAAGATTCATCTACACCTTATGCACTACCAATTAGAGACTCAGAGACGAAATCATTTCTACTTTATCTAACTAAGATCTGCGACATCAGCACAACATGCACATACAAGGAAAAGCAAAATAGAAAACACAAAAGAAAGCTACCTTCAGCTATCAACTCAGCTATCAACTCAAATATCCTCACTCCCGCTATTCAACCGCAGTGCACCTACATCATCCCCGCATTGGATGAGTGAGTTCCATCGTCCCGATCTACCCTAATGGCCACGGACCCAAAGTCTTATCGTTTCCATGGGGCTTGTAAGCAGGCGTTTGAGATTCTCGCACCCTCGCCTCCGTCTCAGTCACGACCTTCGCTTTCCACTCTTCATCGAGCCGATTCCAGTACAGATCCCTTAGCTTTGGCAATAGCTTTACATCCTGTACACAGTACGCCGTGATGTCAGGCGCCAAAGGCCTCGTATTGAACACCTCATAGCTGCCACCATTTTTCGGATCATATAGCGCCTCTCCTCTTTCCTTGACCTGATTCCAGATCTGCTTTGCCAGAATGCTGATCGGCGCGTTCTGCGTGATGCATTTCTTGAGCCCATTCAGGAACTTTTTGGTACCCGGCGACCGTGTGGCGTTCGCCATCAGTTGTACATCCTCTACGCCACGTAGTTAGATTTGGTAATGGAAGAAGAGCGCGTCAGAGTCGTTGCGGACATCGAAGAAGACTTTTGGGATGGTGTTGTCTTCGAGAAGGGTCTTCAGGGTTGGTCCGCCGGCTGTCGCGGGTGTCGTGAAGGCGGCCGCGCCGAGAATGTGGATGTCGACAAGGTAGACGTGGTTGTTTGGTTTGGCAAAGATTTGCATTATTGATATCGAGCCCTCGCGTGAGAGTTTGGCGCCCTCTAGATCTAGGAAGAGAGATGGTGGGGAGGTTGGGAGAGCAGTTAGCCTAATGAGCATCTCTGCTATCGCTTCCGTGGTAGAGACCATGGTGGAGGCCATCGTTGTTGTTGTTGTTGGATAAGGAATTTGCGCTGGAGATCTGGGTTGCAGACTGCTAATGCTTCAAGGGGATGTTGTGGCCTTTTATCAACATCCTGTGAAGCAATTGACCGACAAGGAATCATCCGGAATCATCTTTCTGGGTCGTGCAGAAGTCAGCTGCAACAATGTGCTGCATGTTGATTGTCCTGCGCTTAGCCAATCCTAAGGTAGCCAACAGTATTTGTTCGAAACAGGAGAAAACACAAAGATCTTTCAATCATAGCAAACAGAGAGACGGCATCATCCCGCCTGATCTCTTGCTACACAGATCATGGCACCCCAAAGCAGAGCAACGCATGAAAACACAGCTCCTGCACTGTTACGAACCTAAAAACACAAACTATACCCTGCAGTGTCTCAACAGCTGACCGTTCCCAATCTCTCCTCCCCTCCCCTCCCCTTTCCTCTCAAACCCCATCAAATCACCATCCCCAATCTCAATAAGCCCCAAAACTCCCACTGCAAATCCAATCAAGATCCACAAGCCCCACTGCAAATCTCCAGCGCATTAACAGCCCTATACACCTCCGGCGTCAGACAAACATCATACCCCATCCAGGACCCATCATGAGCGCGTATCGCTGAATTTGTCGTTCTTGTGCAGATAGGGTCAACCTCGAAATTGAGGTAGGGGCGCTTGGATATCGCGTACAGGGACCGGTGGATGGCGCATTGCTAAGGGTTGGATGTGGCGATGACGTGGCTTGGGGGAGTGTGGTGCGGAAGGTGAAGGTGTAGATGATGGCCGGGGAAGAGGAGAGGGTGAGAGAGTGAGGGGATGTGGCGAGGGGGCCGGTGGTGGGGGGGATGGTGTTGGCGAGGGCCGTGTGGGTGGTGCAGGTTGGGGAGGATGAGGGGGTTCAAGAGAAGCGGGGGGAGGGGTATCGAGATTGGCGATATGGTAGATATCGTCATCGCTTCCTACCTTGGGCGATGGAAATGTTGCAGAGCTAGCAAAGTGGATTTGAGAAGCCTACAAATATGTGAAGGGTGAGAGATACAGGCTTCGACGTATAGGATTTGAGGCGATAGGATCTTATTACAGGCTAGAGGAAATCCGAATGACCTGCATGACTTCGTCCTACTGCGTAGAGTGGTCGGGGTTTTAAAGTACGGGCAAGCTGATTGCTGATTGCAATGCCAATGGAGACAGACGCCAGTGACGTTGAGAATGACACAAGTACTCGACGTAGTATAGTTGTAGAAGATAGTAATACGAAGGGAGGGTGGGGTTTCTTCGAGAGGAACGTCTCTTGGAACGGCAAACTGATAGCTTCGGCGAAAACTATGGATGCCCGATGGAAAGCTGATATCATCGCAACAACGCCGAACTTGGTCGTGGAGCAATTTTTCTGTTCGCTGTATTGGATACGGATTGGCTAGACCCGGATCCTGCGTTCGTTCTTTAAGGAAATTCAGCACGCAGCTTGTCAGCTTGAGTTGTGGGCACGACGGGGAAAGTCCGACTTTTATGGCTCAGATAAGCCTTTCCTGCCACCTTCAAAGGCACCGAGATCATACTCCTCCGGATACTCATCTAACAATCTCCCCAACTCCTTCATCTGTTCTCTACTTTCCACACTCAAATCTTCATACACGTCAGTAAATATACATCTCAATGGCGCCTTCTTCTCTTTCTCCGCTCCTGCAAACGCTTTCAACACATCTTTCCTAATCTGGCTCCGCGCTTCCTTCTCCTTCTCCTCGTCCCACAAGCCTTGGTGCTGCATCCATTTCCGGAGCCTAGTAATGGGGTTGTCTCGCCGTTTCCAGTCTTCAACCTCTACTCTGGCTCGATAAGCGAAACTGTCGTCACTGGTGCTGTGGTGCGAGACGCGATAGCTCATTGCTTCGATGAGCACAGGCTTTCCGCCATCTTCCAGCGCCATACGTCGCGCTTCCTTAGTCACTTCTCGGACCGCGAAGATGTCGTTGCCATCAACCCGAACAGTGTCAATGCCGTATCCTACACCGCGACTTGCGATTCCATCGCCACGGTACTGCTCCAGCGTGGAGGTTGAGATTGCGTAGCCATTATTGCGGCAGATGAAGACAACAGGGCAGGATCGCGTTGCTGCTATGTTAAGCGCTGCATGAAAGTCACCTTCACTCGCGGCTCCTTCCCCAAAATAGCAAGCTACAACACGAGGAGGTATATCGGGGTTTTGTAAAGCTTGAATTTTGAGGGCATACGCTGCACCAGCTGCTTGGGGAATCTGCGTTGCCAAAGGTGAAGATATGGTATGCTATGATCGCGTCAGTATCATCTCGATCTCACTGAAAAGGGCCATCAGACGATATTGAGCTTGCCGCTGCCGTAGTGAACAGGCATGTTGCGCCCTTTACCAGCATCTTTACTATTCGCGAAGAGCTGATTCATGAAATCGGAGAGTGTGAAGCCGCGCTGCTGGAAGACACCAGTCTCTCTGTATTGGCAGAAAACGACGTCTTCAGGGGCCAAAGCAGAAGCTGATCCGATTGCGATGCCTTCTTCTCCCGCTGAGACCTGATGGGTATTAGCATTGAAAGCGCACAGTGATTTAGCACATGCCATGTAAAAGCTCAGCCTCCCCTGTCTTTGCGCGTCGAACATGATGAGATCCATGATGCTAACTAAAACGCTGACGCTAGCCCGTCAGAAGATCTGCTCTGCTAACGTCCTCAACTCTTTGAAAGACCCATACCTGTCACCATGTTCTTATACCACTTCACGATCTCTTCGTGACTGATCCCTGATGGCTTTCGAGAGTCATCAACTACCACGCCGTCGGAGTCCATGACCCTGTATGTAGGCATTGCCGGATGCGTAGAGGGGTGCTCGAAGGAGAGCTTGGTCGTGAACTTGCTGTCTACTACCCCTGGGAAATGAACTCTATGTAGACATTAGCAGATTTGTCATCGGACTTCCGTGATTCCTCATACCGATCCGAGCCAGGTCTTTGGGACAGGGAGCTCCATCTTGTCTGATGTGCAGAGACGCGCGGTACTAGCTGCGCTCGCGGCGTGGTGCGGAGCAGCAGCGTGGGTTTCAAAAGGTTGGGAGACATGATAATAGATGTCCATCAATCATTCTCGAAGGAGGGACACCCCAAGAGCAACTCCTTGATACTTAGTCTCACGTGTTCGTAGACGTGACGCTCACCAGAATCGAGCAGCCGAGGAGCGGTTTGCGTCGGCCTATTAGGTATCTTTAGGTTTAATCGTATCGCGGATCTAGCCGCTGCTAGGTAGGTAATTAGCTCGCCAAGCACGCGAAAAGAAATTCGTCAACATTTGTTACTCAATTATCTCATGCTCCATCACTCATATCTGTTCGTCCATTCAACTCCAGCCCCCTCCTCTCATTATCTTTCCAATTAATACATATGCAAGCTTCACGAATAGACACTTAATCCATGAACAGCTGGGGGTTTATATGTCCATTAACATGCTTGTTTGTAGCCCAATAACTGCTTCATGCCTCTGTCTGCTGAAATTCCAAATAGGAACGTACTGGAGCTTCTTTTCCTCGACCCATCACATTGAGGAAGTCCTTAACCCGAATAGTCCCCAGACCACGATTATGGCGCGGACACGTAGACGTCTTCCCGTCCCAAATAAATGACTCTTCCTCTGCTGCAATTCTTTCTTCTCTCCAAGCCTCGCCGCGTATTCCCCAAACGATGACTGAGAAGATTGTTCAGCGTCACAGTCTGGATCTGGCAAAAGATCAACAAGTGAGGGCTGGAGATTTTGTCACGCTAAGCCCACATAGATGCATGACGCATGGTAAGATGATTGATCGTGAAATTTGGGCGAGGACTGGGAAGTTGACAGACATAGACAATTCTTGGCCCACTGCGTTGAAATTCATGTCTATTGGGGTCAAGAAGATACACGATCCCAAACAAATCGTGTTTGCACTAGATCATGACGTGCAGAATAAGTCCGATACCAATCTCAAGAAATACGCACAGATAGAAGCGTTTGCAAAGGCACAAGGAGTTGACTTCTAGTAAGTGCTCTGAGTCATTCCTTCTTGCTTCTGATGGAGATATGAGTGCGTGTTGCAGCGTTATTCGCGAATACTTCCAAAACAGACTTGAATGACTACTGCTAATCATCGATAATTCACAGTCCTGCTGGTCGAGGAATCGGGCATCAGATCATGTGTGAAGAAGGATACGCCTTCCCGGGAACAATGACGGCAAGTCTAAGCTATTTTTGATGTGCTATATCGAATAATGAGCTACGAGAATCGTCTCGGGGATGCCTACTCATTGCCGTTCAATCAATCTTCGTCGTTACGAAAGTATTCTGACCCGGAGGAAACCAGGTTGCTTCTGACTCGCATTCAAATATGTACGGGTAAGGTATTTTTCGGAATTGTTTCGTCCTGTTCAGGGCTACTTTTTGAGTCCGAGACATGTTGCATAGGTTTTTGCCATTTTCGGCATTCTGGCTCCCAGACTGCTCCCCAGAAATATCTCACTACTCAGTTCTTATTCCTCGAGTAGAAGAGAATGCTGATTTCGACATGAAATAGAGGTTTGGGCTGCCTGGGAACCCCAATAGTTAGATCTGATGCAGCAAGCGTGTGGAGTACTGGTAGCATATGGTGGCAAGTGCCGCCAATCGCTCAGGTTTGCTTCACGGGTTCGTTACCAACTGGTGTCACGGTCAGTGACCTTTAAAGAGAACGGTCTTAGATCTTAACCTCACGGTTCATTTAGGGAAAAGACGTGATTGTGGCTCTCAGCGGGCTTTTCAAGTAGGCCTCCTTGACGTATACCCCTCTTGGTTCATATCCAAAATCTTGCAAGTCACGAGACAAGTGCTAGGAGAGAAAAGTTGTCAGATGTCTTATCATTAGACTTAACATTAAAAGTGGAGAGCTGATTTAGTACTACACGTGTAGTAAGGATGAGGTTCTCAATCATGCGATCGAGTTCACTGGATCTGAAGAGACTCTGAGAAGTTTATCCGTCGATTCTAGACTGACAATTTCGGTCCGTATTCTCCCAGCCTGTTATACTTGTATTCAAGCCAATTGAGAGCCCCGAAACATTGTCTCCGGATTCCAGTGCTCCACCAATAGATCACGCCCTGAAAGCATAGTGCTGACCTGGATAAATGCAGAATATGTCTACCGAGTGGGGGGCTTTGAGTGGTCACTACCCAAACGCCATCTCGAATAGGCAATACTGATCGAACAATAGGGCTTTTTCCAATCGATAGCGTGCTAGAAGGGTGGTTACGAGGGTAAGTACTCCGAATCTTCTCACCTATCCAACATTGATACCTAGTCTTTTTTAAAAAAAGATTGATGAATAAAGCCCTGCCGCTCACGCTTGCATCAACATTTGAAATTGATGACTACTGACTCACTCTGCATTCTACATAGGAGGGCTACCGTCGCAGCTATGTATCGGTCTACAGAACCCACAGGTTTTTCAACGTCCCAACGTTTCTCTCATAAACGGATCGATGATCTTCTTGAAAACCCTATAACCGCGGATAAAGGTGCCACATACGCGAAACGCCTATTTCTAAACCTCTCAACGCTATCACCTCAGGTTTCTGGGCCCAATTCCGTAAAAATAGCAACGCCATTAGAACAGTATGTAGATCATCACCTAATCCAGGCACTACGACGAGTTACAAACCACAATCAAAGGGCAAAGGCTCTCTTTTGATCCCTACGTCGCCGATAGAGCTATCCTACAATTTTTTTCATTCCCAATTCAATGGAGGGGCTGACTTCGAACTCAAACAGGCTGGCAGCACAGAACATTAAGATCAACAAATCCTACTTAGTGTCTTGCACTAATAGCAGAGCAACAGACCTTGCTGCTGCCGCTAGGGTCTTTAGAGAAGCGTCACCTGCCAAGATTCCTGATCATGTAAAGTTCTATATTGCGGCGGCCAGTTTGCCTGAGCAAATCGCTGCAGAAGAAGTAAGTGGAACACGTTCCATGAATTATATCCCCGTCCGAATCCTGAGACCTATCTCGGGACTAGCCTGTCTGCATTCTTACCCCACTCTTCATTCTCTTTTTGACCGGACAATGCTGACCTGGGATACAATAGGCTGGCGATTGGCAAGTCATGCTTGACGCCGGTGCGATTAATTTACCATCGGGTTGTGGGCCTTGCGTGGGATTGGGATCAGGCCTTCTCGAACCTGGTGAGGTGGGAATTAGCGCTTCCAACCGTATGTCATGATCTAGAGTCCCTTAAAATATCAGTCCACTAAAAGCTCGTAGGCAACTTCAAAGGAAGGATGGGAAGTCCAGCCGCAAAGGCGTAAGTTGGATTCTGTTCGTTTCTATCACATTTGTGTCCTCACGCTGGGTTTGAGACAGACCCCGAGAGCTTTGTCTTTTCGAGACTGCCCCAAGACTCAATTGTCGCTCAAAAGCGGATTGCTGACTTCGAATCGTGTAGGTATCTGGCAAGCCCGGAAGTCGTAGCAGCAAGTGCGCTGTCCGGAAAGATCTCAGGTCCTGGATGGTACCAACAGCCTGAAGGTATATCTGGTGTTGTCATGGGTGAGGGAGACGGCGTCAAGGAAGAAGAGAGGATGATCACAACCGAAGAAGCAATAGAAAAGATTATCGGTCAAGTAGACCATCTTATTGAGACTGCAGAATCAGAGAACGACATTGCACCGGAAGAAAAGACAATAAAAGAAGTCGAAATCCTACCGGGCTTTCCATCTAAGGTAGAAGGCGAAATTCTGTTTTGCGATGCCGACAATATTAACGTGAGTTACCGAAGCTCCGAGATATTTTTCCGGCCAATAGAGGATTTCAAGTCTCAGCTTTAGTTTTGAATGGAAAATGCTGATTCAAAAGATCTTAGACTGATGGGATATACCCTGGGTGAGTGCTTGTTACGGTCTGTTTTTGGCAAAAAAAGCGAATTGAGGCACGAGAATACTCGACAGTCAACAAACGGCCTTGCGTGATACTTGGGAAGGGGGACACTGACACGACGTCAGGAAATACACATATTCAGATGGCATAACAAGCGAGCAAATGTCGGAAGTTTGTTTCGAAAACTATGATCCAGCTTTCCGTGAAATTGCACGAGATGGCGACATACTGGTCTCTGGTTTTAATTTTGGCTGCGGCTCTTCGTGAGTAACCTTTTCTGACCTGTCCTTTACCTCCTCGTGTTGTAGGCGCCAAGAACTTTCTCACTTCCATGTATATGTGTTCTCATTCCAGAAATATTCGTGGAGAGTAATACTGACTCCGTTCCTATTTAGGCGAGAGCAAGCCGCTACCGCGATCCTTGCCAAGAAAATCCCCCTTGTGGTAGCAGGTAAGTCTAGTTAGGATAAAGCATTTCTTTCCAATCCGAAATGGAATCATGAAACATGTCTGCAGATCATTTTCTCGGAGAATCCCATCATCCTATTATGAAATGAAAAATTCTGACTTGCGAATATCCAGGCAGCTTTGGAAACATCTTCGGCCGTAACGCTATCAACAATGGTCTTCTGATGGTGGAGGTTCCAAGACTTGTGCAAAGACTGCGAGAAGTCTTCTCATCAAATGCAATCGGCTCTCAGCAGAATGATATAACGGAGCCGTCCAGAAATCGCGAGTCTTTGGATTCACCGCCTTCTGCGCCCCAGAGTAGCCCCGAGAGAGAGAAAAAGTTGACTAGGAGGACTGGATGGTATGTGGTTTTCCAACTACTCTTTCCCAATTAGTAGCCAAAATTCAGACCCAAGACATGTCTTTGGGAATTTGCCCCTCGATAGAGAAAGAGAAGACTTATGATCTATCAGGAAGTTCACATGGGACATTCGTCGATCCACTGTTACGGTAAAGGAGGGTGAAGATGGACCAACATGGAGCCAAAATGTTGGGGCGCTGCCGCCCAATGTGCAAGATATCATCGCGTCAGGGGGACTGGAGAAATGGGTGAGGAAACGGATCGGAATATCCTGAATGACTTGCAGACGCATTTCTACAATCATGTGCGATTCGGCTTGTAGCCGGTTTCACCTCACTCGATTGGTTGGATGGATACTGGGGATGTCATTTGGACAGGAGATGTAGGGCACGGCGGTTGAAGTCCAGATGTCGAGTCATAGCAATATCTTGAAGGAGATACTGGAAATTGGTGGATCGCAGGTTTCGGGACTTGGACTTTCTTGAGATACTTGCTATCTTCATTCCGTATCTAGTACTTCAATCTCCAAACCCTCGTCTCCCATCCTCCCGAGAGATTGTGCCATCCGAATTCCATTAGGGCACAATTATAGGGCTTCAAGACGCCATTTGATCTACTTCACTTATCGATATCGATCGAGATTTCGAGGGGCACGCACGGTATGGCAGACGTTCCATCAATCCCCGCGATATCGTGTGTGCCGTAGCAAACGTGGCAGTCCTTAACCCTTTCGAATGTGTTGGCAACCCGGCAACCCATCTTGATCGCCACAGTAGCACTGGGGGTCAGTGATTCCGTATATCGCATAATCCCTGGATTCGTTTCGGTGGTTTCAGGCATAGGTTCCGTGCATGGATTCAGTGCACAAGCACGGCCATCGCGCCATGGCAGGAAACAGTGTACACACGACGAGTGCCTAATACTGCTTTTTGCATGCAATTGCTCTTCAGTCCGATCTATCTCTTTCAGACTTATTGCATCGCTTTTTCGCCCGCCCAACCCCTCTCTGCCTGTATATATATATAGCTACATTTGCACTCCAGGTCTATATCGAATAGATATCTGAGTCTATTTGGCTTTATGGATATGGGCCTGAATATGCCTCTTCAGGCCACCGTGCGGCCTACCCATGGCGATGAGATAGCCCAAACATAGTTACAGCTATCGTCCGTGGGCAATTGACTATGTGCATGGTCATGATGTGGCCAATGAAGCACTAATACGCTAGTAGTGCAATTGGGATGGGGGCTTAGCCACCGCCCCTGGCCCAGCTTGAGCTTGTGACATGCTCTGTAGGAGGTGCAGATATCCAGCCGTTACTTTGACTTGATGGCAAAAGCATCCGAATATTGTCGCGCGATTTGAAGACTTGGGTTATCCACATCTTCTCGACCAAGTTGTAAATTTTGGTACGTCGCACGAGAACATGGGTTCTTGGAGGTTCCGTTGGGTTATGTTACGATCCCTGGAGATGTAGATTCTAGCCGGTGTGGACGGATGCTTTTCAGGCTCCTAGCTGAATCTGCCCATCTGGGTCATTGCGGAAACGGGTTCTGAATAGTCTTTTGGTGTAGTGTAATGCCGACATCAACTTTTGCTGTACCAATAGCCGATTTGCTGTATTGATGGCTTGACATAGCCGGAGGAAGACAATGCCAATAGCCACGACGACGAAGACAAGAATGAGACTAACCAATAATCCAAAGATAGCAATTCCTCCGACTCGTGTGTGACCCACGGTGTTGATGAAGTTGGCAAGAAAAACGCCAAGCATGCCCATATAGTACCAAAAACTAATCCCATCCATGGGAGAGATGTGTTTGGTCCATTCTGAATCGCCTCCGCTTCGCAAAGCATTCTCGGCCGCGAATTTAGGATTCGTTCGCCAGGGCTTGTAGTACAAGATGACCCAGACGCGTGCCACAAACTCGACGCCGAATGCTGAGAGAAGAGGCAGCAGCAATCGCATAAGGAGTGTCCCAGAAGGTACCGGCACAACTAATTCCAGGAGACCCCATCCATAACAGCTGAGGTTTACAGCGGCTCCAGAGGGACATTTGAGTTGCAAGAATGCATTGACATACCAAGTCAGTCCAGCCAATGTGCCAAGGAGAAGGAGAAGGTTTCCAATGATCGTACATTTCAATTTTCGTCGATCGGAAGCGCTCAGCAATGGTGCATTCCACGAAGGGTCCGACGAATCGAAACTTGACGCCCAGATACGCTGCAAGCTTCTCCGTCCTAGCCTGGAAAGCCAAGAGTATTCCAGACTCGCAAGATGCCATCTAGCTAGTCCCAACGGAAGTCCAAGAAATGGATAGGCTGGACTCAAATCCTCACGACCCGCTCTAAAGCTTGAATAACACATCGGGACCCAAAGTGAACTCAACATAGAGGAGACTAAAAGCCAGCTCAAAATCCGGGAGGCTCTCAACATGACGTCTCCGAAGGGGAAGAATTGTTGTCTAGACCAAAAAAGCTGTGGCCACGAGTCGATTCCTGCTTTTACATCAGTGTCTGCTCTCGGTCCGAAAATATGTGCTTACCCATGTCGAGTATCAGTGGGAAGTCATTCGAAAAGCCCGAGCCATCCAGCGGGCCTGTTACTGTAAAGAATCCTTCTCTGGCCCTTGAATTCATGGTGGACGTTGCTAGAGATGGAGAGTCGATACCGGCATCCTCGTCAGTAGCCATTACTGAATCGTCAATTCTACCCTGCCAGACACAATGTGCTACAAATGTTGCATGTAGGCCTTCATGGTCGTCTTTGGTGGCTATGAAGCATAGGGCCTCTCCTGTGCCCTGACCAAGGGCGTCAGCGTGATACATTGAAAGCGCAAAGATCACGTTGGTGTGACTATCAGTCTTATCCTTGGAACTCTCCTCACTGAAATGAATTCCGATGCACAATTTTGAGATAGGATCTTGACATCTCACGATGCCGGATATTGGAATTGCGCCCAGGACTTTCCAAATATGTACGTATTTCGTGTCTTCCAACATCAACAACCCGCTGGGTAGGAATTTCATGAAACCCATCTCTCCTGTTAGATTGTTGGGACTTGCACTGAATATTGGAAAACAAGGGTTCCAGAAGCTCGATACTTGATTAGTTTTGGCAAATAGTAAGGAGACAGGAAGAGTTGTCTGCGTCCGCAGTAGCGCTAGCATTTGCCGATCCTTCTGAATATCAAGGACTTCACTAGGGCTACAATTGAGAAACACCGCAAGGATAGCAGCGATATCGTCAACCTTGGTGGAACCACGTCGGCATAGATCGTTCCAAACATTCAATAGTCGCAATTTGGGATCTTGTTTCCTCCTCTGATCAACCGCGTTCATACTGCCGGGTTTAGGCGGAATGCTCGGAAAAAGACGGAACACATTTGCTGGTGCCAATCGGTCCACGTCTCTAGTCCAAAGGCTTCGTATCATTGTCGATGCCGACAGCGGCATGAATCCCTCAATCTGTGGAAAAAGGTAGACGCTGTCTGCAAACTTCAAGCGAAGATCAACTGCAAGTGCGCCTTCTTGTAAGGTCCAGCTTCTCGCCATCCACGGAGAGCAAAGTAGAGCGAGATCGACCTGCTTGGGCGCAAGGTTCTTGCGATCTACTTCCCTTAACTCAGGATCAATGACCAGCACCGATCTGGATCCTGCATACACGGCTGCCATGGCGTTTATGGCTCTGCCCTTCAAGGAGCTATCGTTTGTAGGTATGCAGAAGGTATCAAGCCAATAATGGACTGTTGAGTCTCTAGCCCTGCGAGCTGTAGAGGCATCAAGGTCTTTGTGCAATTCTAGCAGCTGACAATGGTAATGTGAATTGTCCTGGAAGTTACCCAATCCACCAGCCCATACATGAGAGATCGCAGTGACGCTTTCAATACCTGTACCATCTACGATTTCAATGTTGAGAAACCCTTGACGATTGAGATGACTGCGGACCACAGGGATACGTTGTGTTTCAATTAGATGCGCTAAGCAGTGACGAGAAATCCCCATCAAAGGACAGTCGGCGTGATCCGAGCAGGATGTCGCATGTTGCATGTTATAAGTGGCCTCACTGATATTTACATAATGACACTGTCGCGGTTCGCAGTCGCTGTGCATTGTGTGAGTCCTAAGTGGTATAGACAAAAGGTCGTACACATTTAGTGACGACAGATGATATCGCTGGAGCACCGTTGGGCAACGCCCAAGCATACGCAATGCTTTGGAGAGACTCTGACTTTGGTAGATTGATGGAAACGATCGTTCGATGTAGTGCCTGGTGTGCCGCTGGACCATAAGCTCGAAAAGCATCAGGGTCGACCAAAAGACGTTAAAGACCACCTGATCCCATGGATTGCACAAAGGAGCATCCGCTTCCAGGTTGTCCACCACCTGCTGGATCCACGAGGAATGTTCCGATAGCGTTGTAGCAAACACTTGGAGGGTATCTGTTGTGGGGTCGGGAAGACTTTGAAGGCTGGAAGTGTCCAATTTGTTGGGACAAAATCTGTCAATGTAGTCACATATATCGAATGCTCTTCCAGACTCTTGCGTCAAGATTCTGATGGAACCAAAGAACAACCAAGACTGGCATTGCCTCGCCGACTCAAGGGTTGGAAGATCTGCATCAAGCGTCCATCCAGAAGTTTCGGGCCAGGAAAAGAACCCGTTGATATCATCGCAGATGTTTTCTTCCAGGCCCACACACAGATATGGCGTGCTTGGCCGATCCCTGCTCAATGTTTCGGGCCATGGTAGATGCTCCATCGCTCACAGAAGCGGTGGGGATAATTCAAAAGGTCCTCCTACGGGAATCGCTGGACTTGAAGAAGTCACCAGAGCACGCAGATGGGCGAACACGGATGTGAAGAATGTTGGAGAAGAAAAGAGCCTAGGTATGTTGTAGTGCGGCTGAAGTGGTATCGCCGCAATCACCGCGCCTAAGACCTCAAGCTAGCTACCTAGCCACCCACCCAGCCAATGAGATGCCTGCTTTTACAATGAGATCCAAGTAAGGCTGGGCTGGAACCGCACAATGGACATCAAATAGGGTCCCCCATTAGATTTTTGGGGCACTTGGAGTTGGGGAGGATGCAATGTATTTGGCCAAATATTGTTATCTAATTTGCACACGCTAAAGGAACCGCCCGATATTGAAGTTCCTGCAAAAATGTTTTGCCTCCCATCCGCCGTGGGTTTGTTGGGCCCAAGTCATACCGGAATCTGGCTTGCTACTGCTCGTGGGGTCCCGTTTGCGCACGAGAAGGTCGATGCTGCTCTGAGCATCGGCGTTCCACGCCTTAGGATCATCCTGGCTGCTCTCAACCCGTGCAGTAACAGATGCGAGGTGATGAGCGAGGGTGGAGCCGAGTTTGTATATTATAGGCAATCTCAACAGGCAAATTGCATACGTGAGGAGGGTCTTGTTCAACTCCCCTTTCACATCCGGCGGCTATGACATACACATGGAAGTGGTGCACCATATAGCTATAGCCAGTGCCGTCCCTATCCTTATTGGCCGGTGTAATGAAAAAGACATGCGCTCCTGGGTTTCCAGGCATTTTGTCATGATACAAAAGCTGAACGGGGCGGCTTTGCGTACGCAAACAATACCATGAATCGAGGAATAGTGAACAAAGCTGCTGATACCTTTTGGATTCAATGTCCAAAAATGCGAATATACATTGAGTATCAGAGAATTCCATACCCTATACGCTCTAATTCTAGCCATAACAGATCTCAATTCTGTCTCTCCCATCTAAGCGAGCGACTCCGAGGCTCTAGCATTTGTAGCGTGATAGCTGAGATGGCCGAATTATCAACCATGCGTGCCAGCTCTCTCCTGCCGTCCGCGTCACCTTCTCCATCCTCGAGGACCGGCCTCACGCTATATTCCCGGAACAAGCTCGCCAGAACGGCTACAAACTCTACTTGCGAGAACTTTCGGCCGACGCATTCCCGGGGTCCATCGGCCCAAGGGACGTAAGTTCCGGCTGCGGGTTCAATGAATGTTTCGTTTGCTGTTGGCGTTGTGGAGTTGTCGGTACTGCGTGATGTTGAGGGTGAAGCGCAAAGCCAGCGACTGGGACGCCAGTCGAGGGCATCCGAGCCCCAGATCTGGGGATCGGTGTGGAGAGCTTGGACGTTGATGTTGATGGCGGTGCTTGGGGGGAGAATCAACGTTTTGTCGCCGAGAGCGAGGCTCTGGGGATGGAATCCGGTTGTCTTTGGGATGAAGACTATGGAGCCGTAGAGACGTAGAGTCTCGTACTATTGTTATACGTCAGTGAAAATAAAGCGCTCGAAACCAGGAGGTGGAAAGGCAAGTGTGGCATACCATTACGGCAAGGCATCGTTTCAGTTTGGGGAAGCATTCATCGTACTTCCAATCTTCCATGCCGCCAGAACCTAAGACATGATGGACCTCTTCTATGAGCCAAGCTTGGCATTCAGGGTTCGCAGCCAGGAGTACGAGTGAAGTTGCCAAAGTGTTTGCAGTCGTTTCATGCCCTGCAAGATTGAAAGCAAAGATGTTACCAAATATCTCCTCGTCGGTGAGGCCTTGACGAGTCGAGTTTTTCGCATCAGCAGACTTCTGAGCCTCCTCTGAGGCTCGCACAAGTGAACCCATTAAGTTTCCAGTCCCATGCTCGCGTTTTGCCGCAAGTTTGCGTTCATGCGTCATCATCTCTTCCATATATTTCTGGAACTCCTGGGTCGCGACACCCAGACTTCTCAGCTTCTTTGGCAGAAACGACCAGGACAGAACCTTCTTTGGTAATATGGCGAAAGTTATAATGTTGCGCAGACATAGCGAAAGCGCATCCCTATAGGTCATGCTATGCCCGTCAGGCAAGTCGCGCACCCCATGGTGGAAGGGATATGAGAGACCGAATCCAACGCTGGTTAGTACGTGGAGTGCTAGTGTTGCGGTATCTGACACAGTCTCCCTGGTTCCTTGTGCTCCTTGCTCGACCCAGAAGTGGGCCATGTCATAGGTTTGCTTCAGAGCCTCCTTCCACACCAACGAGCTTGTTCTCTCGTTGAAATTTGGGGCCGTGAGCCGCCTTTGACGCTGCCAGTCCTCGCCTTCGACCTACAGTCATTATTAGGTATGGGCACAGTGACCTCAAGTTTCAAAGTCCGAATTACAGTATTCAAATTACGACCAAAGACATTGAGCTGTTCTGTATCTCTATTAGTAGGTAAATCTATGATCACAGCTTTGCCTAGTCCGACCTACCGTACATGACAGCGGGCTTGATGAAATCTTTCCGGCGCGAAAAAATGCTGTGCGTCGCTTGAGAATCTGCGACGCTGACTTCGTTTCCGCTAGGCGTGACCATAATGAAAACAGGGCCAAGTTCATCGTGTAAAGCATGTTTGTCATGGAACTGCCAGCCCAGGTATGTGCATCTGGCCCACCTTCCAAGGCCGAAGGGTAGATGCTTCAGCGACAGTACCCAAGGGAACGCTCGGTAAGTGAGTATCCATAGTGGATTTAAAGGTGATACAGGACTGAGAAGGACGGGTAAGGCAATCTTACGCGCCGTGTTATAATATGAAATGAAGGAGAAGGAAGTCCAAGACAGAGAGGCGAGGATGATGCTAGCAAGGACAAAGATCAAATTCATGTTTTCCTATTTTGCTGCTTTGTGGAAAGAAGAGTCAGAGTGCACCATATTTTGGAACTTGTGAGTACTGGATACGCCGAGGGTCTTGACAGGCATCTGAGGCCCAGCCCTAGAGCGCAAGGGATTCCTAGTCTTGGCGGGGATCCATGCCCTTTCCGAATTAGCCTAAAGCCCGCGTAAACCTAGAGGTCTACTTTCTTCATGACTAAATCCTTCCTTTGCCTTAGAAATCAGAGCCCGGAAATCTTCATCTTCCATGTCCTCTCCAAGACCCTAAAGGTATGATCGCCGTCCGGCCTTCTATAGGCCGTTTGTAATAAGAGTGCAGCTAGTAGTCAGCTCTTTCAAAACTAAGTATATATGAGAGTTGATTGTATGGATTCGGATTAATTCCCTCTGGAAAATAGCAATTGTATCAGGATTCTAGATCTCAAGTAGAGACTCGTTGATTCTACGTAGAACAAGCTTTACTGCTACTTCCAGATACTTTATACTAGTTTCCCGTAAGTCAATTACCGTACCTATTAGAAGTGTTGTTCGGTTCAATGCTAGTGTGAAGAATGACATTGACATACCTTAGATGTTGTACATAAAGGCTGGATTTCCATTAAACATGAGATCACTTTCAATATATTGATTTCAGCCAAGACTACCATATGGATGAAAGGAAGAAACTTCGAACGACAGTATTGGTATTATTCGAAAAATCTATCGATTGCACTACCATATGAGCCGCATCGTGGAGATAGAGAGCTATATATCTTCATCCTCCAACATCGATCTCACAATCCTTCCGTCTTACATGTCCAAGGATTATCCATCCGAATCGACCATAGCGCTGAGTCATCCTTCGCCATATTACCGGATATGGCATCTCCGCATTAGATATCCCGATCGGTGCGGATCATATGTTTGAGTCCACCCTATGACTCTTTGATCAGAAACTCTTTTAAAGTATTTGAAACACCTACTGCCCTGGAACAATGTGAGTCTGGACCGTCCCTTCTTTTTAGAGAGTTCTGTGCCACGCATAGAAGATGCCGGGCGAGGCTGCTATCGCTTAACCTCTCACCTCATTCCTTGCATACAAAGCTATGATTTGATGGAGAGACAAGATAGCGGGGGAATTAGTCTATATCTAAAGCTGGATACCATCACATCTGTAGTCTGGGGGAGGTGAATTATGGGCTAGTTATCCTAGGACATGGTGTTCGATCTTACAAGCATTTTCATCCTGAAGATTCCGAACTTGCGTCCACTTATTTCACTGCTGTTCCTCGCAAAAACCATGCCTTTCTCTATCCCCAAACCTTCAGTCCAATTCGTCACTACCTATACAAGTGCTCACCTTGACAACCAAAATGTTCAGCGGCTCTGCGCAGCCTACCAGGCCTCCAAAGATCAGCCAAGAAGCCTTCCAGGTAAGATTCTGATTGAGCTCTTCTTGCCTTTCCCAAAGCTCTAACGACAACAGATTTCCAGCGGGCTTCTCTTGGGCATAGCAGTGGTGATAGCAGGCGCCCGCGTGTTGGCTCGGTTTTACAGATCACAACGTGTTGCGGTAGACGATGGCTTCTTCTTTCTCGCGGTTGCCACTTTGATCTCGGGGACTACTATGCTATACATAGATATACCGTATATCTATTTGCAGGAGAATGTAGAGGCGGGCCTACGCACAGCCCCAGCAGACCTTGTTTCTCAACTCCTCCATAGCGAGAAACTGCAATATGCGGCCACGTCGTTGCTGGGAACCACCATTATGAGCGTCAAGTTTTCCTTTTTATTCTTTTTCCGGGACCTCTTGAAACAACAGCGTAAGATGTTGATTTGGTGGTGGTGTATATTTGTCTTCCTCCTCCCGACCGCGGCCATCCTAATGTTTTCCAACATCATCGCTTGTCCATACACAGACGAGAGAATATTCGGTCAGTTTTGGTTCCAATCAGGATTCGAAGCATCTCATAATGATAGTGTTTAGTCGAGTGCGTGACTCCCGTGGCTCTTGCTAGGGAGAATGGAATTCTCAAAGCAACGGCGGTTTTGGACATTGTATCAGATGCCTTGCGTGGGTCACACTCCTTCATCTACATTGCCCTACATACTAACAGCAACAGTCATATCCATTCCAGTGGTCTTACTCTGGAAAGTCAAAATTACCCTCCGTCGGAAATTGGCACTTTGGGGAATCCTGTGCCTCAGCATCTTCACGGCAATCACGGCGATAATCAGAGTCGCTGGCGGAAACATTGGGCATGGCCAAGTTGACTCTGCGTGGGCCATTTTCTGGGATCAAGCCGAAGCCGCTGTCGCCATCATCGTGGTCTCTGTCAGCGCCTTTCGCGCCCTTTTTGTCACCCACCGGGCATCAAAACAGCAATCGCCGGCTCATCGCACCTCGAGTTCCGGATCTTTCTGGAGCAAAATTTCGAGACGCCATGATAATCTGCCTGCAGCTCCGGCACCAGCGCTCAATGGCGGTCGGACGTATATACGTCATTCTCCATATTGCTCGGGAAACTTCGAAGGATCTCAAGATATGGAAATACCACTGCAAGAACAAGGGATTCGGGTCACGCATGATATCTCATCGGACAAGGTAAGTCACACATGATTCCGCAATCGATCTATGCTCACGTTTCTCCAGACCAGCCGGCAAGAAGCCCCAAAATCCTCTGCAGAGTCCTTCGTATGAACATTACTGGAATTTGAGTCACGAGGCCAAGGAAGAGTCCAGATGTTTCAAACACCAATATAGTATGCCATGTATTGCAATGATTGCCTGTCTAGAAGACAGAAGACGTCCTTCGCAAAAATTCAATACTTGAACAGCATACATCGAACTTTGAACAATTCTCCAGAATGCTATAGATTGACGTATACCGGCGAAGCCAATAGATCTTTCATTTCGCTCACAAGACCCCGCCCTACCTTACCTTATTTAAAGCTATCTTACGTGCCTAAGTGAGAGAATTAATTTTTCCTTTAATGCATTTACGAAGTATTCAATCTCCAATCTCACACTCCTGCTCTATACTTTCTACCATAATCGAAAGCTCATACAACTCATCATCCTCATCACTTCAACCATTCAATTTAATCCATCTTACCCCAAAGAAAACAAATCTGCAATATCTCCAATATTCTAAAATATACCAAAAGCATCTTCAGACCAACTTCCACAATAGCCATTTCCTTCAAAGCTTGTTATCCTCAGATGACGGTAATGGACCCAAAGGTGAAAGCGTCAGAGTCTTCTATGTTGCTACGGCTCCCTCTTGAAATACGCCGCCAGATCTACCAGCGCAGTCTTACGGATTTGGAGTCTCGAAGTCCCTCTGCAGAAGCCATCTACCTGAGTCAACTGCCCATTAATTGGAGAGATCCTTCCTCTCCATTGTTGCTAGTCAATGGCCAGGTTCGTGACGAGGTCGTTGAACTGATCCAGAATTATCCAATCACCCTACGAGTCACCCATCAAGGATCCCACTTCGATGGTCTTGCAGAGACCTGTTTTATTGCCCAGCGACGTTCACGGGACTACAGCAAGATACCTCACCTTTGGATCGACATATGGCCTCCACACCCTCACCGACCGATAGATATGCTTAACACTTGGAGGCACCTTCGAAAAATCCGGACAATTCTGCGTGACCTACCTATACTGAAGCGAGTCTCTATATTTTTTAGAGATAACAAAATGGCGACATGGACGCGTGACGGTAAAGCCGTTGAATTATTGGAATTCCCGGCAACACGCTCAGCGGAATTGTTTGATGTCACCCTTATCATGGACCTATTCGCCCGTGTCAGGGCCGAGAAAGCTTGTTTCCATATGCCTCGTGGGTTGACACCCGGCGAAGATACCGACTACATCCGTGACTCCCTTGAAAGCACTAATGGTATGATGATGGGCCGCATTCCTATCGATGGGGATGTGTATAGTGAAGAGGACGAAGGAGAAGCGAAAGCCCAGGATGACGCCGATGAACAATCCAAGTCCCTTTTGCAACGTAGGGGTGCGCACATTGCTGTCGATAAACTTGACGCCATGACCTGTCGTGGGACGAGTCGAATGAGGCGACATGAATTCAAACGCTTCATGGAGATTTGGTCCCCACGACTTGGGATGGTATATAATTGTGACTGGGGAGATTTATATCGTGATGAGGTGGAAAATGAATACGCATGGATGTGGCACTACGCTTACATATCGGACTATAGATATGATTCCGACGATTGTTATCGTTAATCTTGCAGAAGGCAGAACCACTTTGGGCCGCTTCCTAGCAACACTGCTCAATTGTTAGCTTGTCATGTTGCAAATTTTGCTCTTTGCTCCATTTGACCTGGTCAGAAGGTACTTCTACTTCCACTTCAGGTTCTCGTGTCATGATCAGTGATAGAGAGGTGGCGTTGTTGATAGACAAGTAGTTGAATGGTACTTGGTAACTTGACAGAGCTTTGTATAAACAACCGAGCTTTCACAACGCCAGTGAATAGCTTGCCTGTCGAGTCGCCGGACCGTTCTGTCTCCTTCCTTCAAACATTTCTACTATCTTGCTCCGAGAGACACATACAATATATCATTGTAAGAAAGCGCGAAGGGTGAACCCCACAAGGAACCCCACACATCAATCAATGCTTCTTAAACATCCAGATACCTAGATTTCAACACGCAGCGTGAAAGCTCGTAGCCACAGCCAAGTCCTCAACCTTCACTCCAAAGTGTTAGTAAATTTAGTGGCTTGGTAATGGCTCATTTCGAGTGGAAGCCATTCGTGCCACAGTGAGAATGAGGAGGAGAATGGCTTTTTGGTGTGGAATGGTAAGTGCATAAGGCTTCGAGATTTTCCTATGGCTGTATAGTAATTACTAAGTGGATTTGGGCCACCCTCTACCAAATTTGCATATATAAGCAGGCTTTCTTCCCTCCTGAAGAGCATCTTTCTCAGCAAGTCATTTATTTAGACCGATATTTATCCCTAGCCCTAATAATTCATTTGACACGCAGTTTACCATTCCCTACACCATTTGAAGCAATATCACAAGAGGTTATGAGCCCGGTCAGCCATTGACTGGGTATCTATACCGGTGCGAGTGTTGCTACCATTGACACGCGTCACGGTGCGTTCACAAGAGGGTTCGAGGGACCGAAGTGAGCTTAGGGAGCAAGAGACTGCGGGCAACATGGCATTGCATGGAGGCAACGGCCTCGAAAGAGATCGATCCGCTGGGGGCACAGCGTTACCAATTGCAGGGCCTTCTGACAAGGCAAGAGGCAAGAAGAAAGAAGCAGTGAAAGACAAGCACTATGAATCAGCCGAAGAAGGACTAGGTATCGACAATATATATCGACGACCTCTTGGAGGTAGATCTAAACGAACCATTGGAAGCCGGCATGATGAAGTCTCCCCCAGTTAAATTGACTATACTGATCTTGTGATTATGCTTCAAATGGTGCAGGGAATGGTAAATAGCGTGTCAAATGGATTATTAGGGCTAGGGCTAAATATCGGTCTATATAAATGACTTACTCGCTTTCTTGGAGGCGATTGGTGTATTGGCCGAGTCGTCTGTTACCTCATCGATCATCGATAAAGGATATAAACTACTCGGCCATTATACCAATCGCCTCTAAGAAAGCGAGTAAGTTATCTATATATACCGATATTTAGCCCTAGCCCTAATAAGTCATTTGACACGCTATTTACGCACCATTTGAAGTATAATCACAAGACAATGCTCGACTGTGCCGTCCTAGCCATATAACCATTCGCGCCCACCAATGTCGACTCCTCCCCTCCCCCCTATCCTCACCCGCCTACCACGCCGCCTCCCCATCCCTCGCCCTCCTCCCCACCGCCGCCTCTCACACTCCCGCCTCCTCGCGCACCAACAACCACAACACCAAGAACCCGCAAATGAAGATGTCCCGCCCTCAACCACCCACTTCGGCTTCCAAACCGTCCCCTCATCCACCAAACAATCCCGCGTCGCCACCGTCTTCACCTCCGTCGCCTCCTCCTACGACACCATGAACGACCTCATGTCCCTCGGCACCCACCGCCTCTGGAAAGACCGCTTCGTGCGCTCCATAGACCCCGGTATCCAAAACTGCCACGAACCGGCTCCGAACGCAGAAGGAGGGAATAATCAGGGGCAAACTATCCTCGATATCGCAGGCGGGACGGGGGATATTGCGTTTCGGATGTTGCGGCATTGTACGGCTGTCAAGAACGATCACGTTTCGAAGATCATAGTCTCGGATATCAATCCAGACATGCTCGCCGAAGGCAAACGGCGCGCCCGCGAAGGCGGACACGACCAGAGCGGCCGTCTCAGCTGGCTGGAAGCCGATGCCGAAAACCTCCACTCCATCCCGGATAGCAGCATCGATCTCTACACCGTCGCTTTCGGCATCCGGAACTTCACGCACAAATCCCGCGCGCTGCGGGAGGCGCTGCGGGTGCTGAAACCGGGGGGCGTGTTTGCGTGTTTGGAGTTTAGTAGAGTCAGGGGGAGGGTGTTGGGGGGGGTGTATAAGAGGTGGAGTTTTGGGGCGATTCCGTTGATTGGGCAGGTGGTGGCGGGGGATCGGGGGAGTTATCAGTATTTGGTGGAGAGTATTGAGAGGTTTCCGGGGCAGGAGGTGTGGGGGGGGATGATTGAGGAGGCGGGGTTTTTGGTGCCGAGTGGGGAGGAGGGGAGGGGGTGGGAGGATTTGATGGGGGGGATTGCGTGTGTGCATAAGGGGATGAAGCCTTTGATGTGAGAGGGGAGTGTGTTTTGCATAGCGATGGTGTTTGTCTAAGTCTTTGAATTGCCAAAATTCCCCTGTCATGCAAAGCTATGCCAATGAGGCTATATGTGTAGAGCTAACCGCCAAAATGCAAAAGATGCAGCAAAGATCCAGAAGCCCGCAATAGTAGGTCAAAGCAGAGACAAACGACCAGCAAACCTATGTCTATATTTTAGGCAAATCCGTCTCCCCCCTCTTCGCTCCTTCTCATCTCTAACCGCGCCTTAGAACCTTGACCCGATCCTCAGCCAAGTCAAGAGTATCCATCAAAATCCCAAAGTTCTCATCCTGCAGGCACTCAAGAATCATTTTGTCGACGGTCTTCAACCTGTCCTCTTCGTTCAAGGCTGCAAAGTCTGCTAGCTGCTCCTTTGCTGTCTGAACGGGTGGCTTGGGCGCCGGAAAATGATGGTATTTTCGCATAAGTTTGTCGATGGACTCGAGCAGCTCAGGACTGCCAATGCCGACGAGTCGATGCGCGGCTTGGGGTTGCTGTGCTTGGGGTGGGTGCTCTGAAGCAATTGTAGGGGCCTCGGTCGTGGCATCAGTTACGGTCTCGGTCCGGGTCTGTTTGTTGGGCTGAATGGTTGATTGGTCAGTCAAGGAACGCTTGCGAGATTCAATTCTTGGTGGCGCTGGTGGCTGTGATGACGCAGGCATGGCCTCCATGTCAGATGAAGGAACGCGGGAAGGTGCACTAGAAGAAGGAGAGTTCACCCTGGCGCTTCGTTCAGGTAACTTTAGAGTCAGTACCAATGAGTCAGAAGGGTTGGTTTCTGTTTCGGCCTTTACATTGGATTTTCTGGGCTTCGCCGACTGAGCTCGACGCTTTGTCTGTCTTTTGACTTTGGGTTTAGTAGCAGTCGGTATCTCCTTAGATTGTTGGTCCGGTAAGGCAGCTTTGAATGACTGTACTGCCTTTTCTGGGACCGGAAGGATTCGTTTAGGTGGTAGCATCTGAGAGGGTGGGAGCGGATGAATGTACTCTCGCTCGGTCGGTGTCTGCTCAGAGGCGCCCATTGGTTGAACTTGGAAGCTGCCAAATGGCTCATATGTCCCATTGAAGACCGGACTTGGTAACAGACCTGATTTCACTGGAAGCTCAGCTGCTGTCGACACAGCGCTTGCTGTTGTAGTAGACCCAAAGGACTCCAGAGTTGATCGAGATGAAGCGGAAATAGGCCTACTGAATTCGTCCTGATTCACCCTGCCGGGAGCAGATATTGGCCGGATGTTGACGTCCACTGCTTGTGTAGATGGGGTCATGCTAGTATGACCTGCGTTACGGTATTTGGTACCCTCTTGTGCAAGAGGTTGCAAAGAACTAGGGAGCGCGCCTCTCGATGGCTGCGGGCCAGTAGCCGGAATGGTATTCAAAGAACCAGGTCGCTCCTGGGATCGAGGTTGCGACTGATGGGAGTGCATATAAGGAACCATACAAGCATTCGAAGATGCAGGTCGTTCCTGGGACTGAGGCTGCGACTGAGAGGAACTTGGACGCGGAACAAGAAAAGCACTCGAAGATACAGGTCGTTCCTGGGACTGAGGCTGTGACTGAGAGGAACGTGGACGCGGAACCAGACACGAACTCGACGATACAGGTCTGTCCTGTGACTGAGGCTGCGACTGAGAGGAATGTGGACGCTGGCCTTGCACTTGCGGCAGATCCTTATCCCTGATAGGCAAGCCTGCCGCTCTCAGAGTCTCGAGCGCTACATCGCAGCCAGAAGACGGCAGGAAGTTCATCTGCATCTTGCGTATCTGCCCATCGGGCAGCCTGTAGCGTAGAGCAAGAAGTGGTCTCTTAACAATAGTGAGAACGCGGAGATCGTAGTCTGGAACATTCTGCGATAGAGCGCGTTCTTCGTCCATGCGGACTTGGTCTTGAAGGTCGGGGAATTCGACTTGCTCCTTGATGACAAATTTTAGCAGGGATTGATAGGCGACGAGCTGCGCTGAATGATACTCACAAGGAGCTCACTACCTCGTATAAGCTTGAGGACCTTTCTCTCTGAAATGACCATGCCAATCTCAACTTTTCGGATTACATCGAAGACGGCAAAAATGTCGCTTCGCTGTGGTAGGTGGGTCCAGATCATTTTGGCTTTTGGGTTGGGGCTCGTGCAATGTGAGAACTTGAACAAGGAGAGAGTGACGGGACCTCGCACTCCTGTAGACGCTGTGAATAATGATGAGGGAGCCATGTTGGACGCTGGGAATATTGCCACCCTTGTGCTCGTGGAGATGGGTTCCCATCCATTCAATCGCAAAGCAAGTACAAGGCCATAGTCTATGGAATGCACCTATGTTATAACATGCGCTCGACAATCGAGATAAATGTTTGTTTTTGGGAAGCGAATATTGGAGGTTGCAAGCAATTTTTAAGCCCGCCAAGCCTGCAAAAACAATGCAATGCAATGGTGAGAAGACATCTCTGACCATGTGGTATCATATCCTCTGATTACGCCCATTCATCTTACACCATCTCATTTCAATACACCGTCTTTTCCTCAAAACGCCATATCATCCGTTCTAAATCAAGGTGTAATTCCCTTCTCAAGTAAGCCAAGCACATCAGAAACATAGCCAGCCAATGGCCTATTGTGAGCTACCACAAAGATCAGTCTGTCTTTCAGCGGTACAAATAGCTTTTCCATGAAATCAATTCTGAGGGTATCACGGTTGATGGTGTCGAGCAGCGCCGCTGCTTTGGGTATGTTCCTTGCCAAATTGCGCAACACTAGAACGCTAGTAAGTGGTAACCCAGTTGCATTCCCAAGCTCATCGACAGCGGTGTTTTGATACATTTGATCGTTGTAAGTGGCGTCCCTTCCCTGTGCAGGATCGATACTCACGTTCCCCGTAGACACAGTGTAGCCATTTGTTTCCTTTGCCGGCAGAGCTGTCTGATTGGCGGGAGTGCGATTGTTCTTTTGTCTGAGTACTGCTTTGTTCGACACGTCTGGCAGGTGAGTCTTGACATGCATACCCAGCTGGTATGATGATGGCACTTCACTTTTACTCATAAAGTGTCGGCAACTTGACCAGTAGCAGTCGGTGGGACGATGACTCGCACGAGTAGTGGATCCAAAGTCCCAGGTACCATCGGCACGTCGGTCAATTCGGAGGTGATCATAAACAAGATGATCAAACATGTGTTTTGGCTTCAGAAAGAAGTCTCCGCACGACTTCGAGCCAGGAGCCTTCCACAAGCATCGATTGTATACTCGACCTTTCGGATCCATTGGAGCGTGACGGGGCCGGATGCCTTTGATGATGAACTTATGATTGACACCATTGACGACTTGTGCATTGGCGCCGGCGAAGATCGTACTAACGTTCTTGATGAACTCTGCTGCCGGTAGCAGCTGGGTTGTGGCAGATGTGTATTCTGCAAACCGAGCTTGGTAAGCCTGCCATAAGGCTATCTGCGTAATGTCACTCTCGGCGTCTTCCTCAAACACTGCTTTAAGCCAGTGATTCGAGCGGTCCGGTTCCTCGTACTTGAGGAATTGGTCCATGAGATCTTGAGGAACGTTAGGGATATCTGTGGCGGATGTAGCTGCTATAGGTTTAGTGGCCTCTACTTTGATGTGCTCTATACGAGCATAGTATTGAAGTAATCGCGTCAGCTGACCGAGGAACGATGGAAGGGAAATATCGGTTGAGTTGGCTAAGAGAACTCCGACGTTCTCAGGTACAGCGGTGAATTGATAGAGGAAGTCGAGGCAAGCGCTCACAAAATCTTCGTCATCCAGAAGAATCCATTCGCAGATTCGCTTAATGACTGACACGGGCACACCTTGGAGGAGATTCGTGTCCTCGAGGTTCATGGATATCCGGCTAATCGCACGGAGGGAAGTAAGTATGGCGCCACGGTCATGACCATCATCAACTTGGTTCAGAAGGGATCGGTAAAGTGGGTCTGACTCCTCCATCCGCCAATACTTCGTGACTTGCTCCGAAATATCGAGCGCATAATGTTTAAGCTCAGCGATGACTGGAGAGCTTGGAAGATTAAGTGCTATCGTCAAAAAGTCTCTGAGCTGGGGCATGTCCGATAAATAGATAGCATTGTCTTCTAAAAGAGACAGGTTGCGGATCGTCAGACCAGCTTCAAGGATTTTGTTTAGCTTGCGACCAAATTCCTCTGTCTCCATCTCATCGGGTGAGTCGACACGTTTAAGGGTCTGTATACGTTGCAGAATGTCTGGCGTGCCTCTTATCCCATCGAGCACGTTGACTTCGTCTTCGTAGTCGGAGTAGCAAATCTCCCATTTGACATCATAGAAAAGGGAGCTGATGCCAAGCACGTACTCAATGAGACCCTCAGCCAGATTAGGAAAAGCATCGAACTTATATTTGTCTCCTCGTTCATGGGAAATCTTGACAAGGTGGTGCAGGGCGTAGTCTTGTTCTTCAGGAACCTGTGAGCGCAGTCCTTGAAGGGTTCGGACATAGATGTTCGGGCCGTCAAAGCCAGCTTCACGATTTTTTAGCGTGGAACAATGCCAGTAGAGAGAAATGACATACCACCAGGTTTCATCATACCCTTAGTACTTGGTGAAATGAGCCCCAATTCGGCTTTCCTATTCATGCGGATCAACTTTTGGCGCTCCTCAAACATGGCAGCATTATAACTTGGAGTCACAATAGGGCGTAAAGTCAAGGGCATTTGAGGGCGAGGCTCATAGTTGGCAATAGCGAATTGAGCACTGTTGGGATTCGAGGACGCGGAGTAATTGTAGCCTGTGTGTGTCGTGGCTGCTGGTTGAGGCGACTGAGCGTGGCCAGAGGAATGACGCACTTGTCTAGATGATGACACATCTGGCTGGAAGGGGATCCTTTGAGGTGGGGCTTGTCGAAGGCCTGAAATGAAGCGCATGAGCTGGTGATGAACCATGCATCGATATTTGATGAGATACAACCAAGAACTTACCTCTGGAACTCCGTCCCACACTACCAGGGTCATCAATATCCATTTTTTCGTCTTTTGGCGTCTTCGAGTCTTCACCTCCTGATTCACTTTCGCCGTTGACCAGGCTTACTCTCTGTGGAGGTTTGAAGTTCTCTACTGTCCGGCTAAGGATGTCACCGCCCTTTGCTGTCAGTTTCTCAAGGATTTCGATTGGAGGAGGCTCTCGACCGTGTAAGGTCTTGATCTCGTATGCCCTACGAGTTGTGAGCGATTTTCAAGTGTAGCAAATAGGTGATAGGTGTCACCCACGCAAGGCTCTTGTAGTATGTCGTTTTCAGAGCAAAAGCATACGCTGCTGCATTTGCAGTGCCAAGATTGAATTCCAGTCCCACTTTCCTCCACGCCAGCTTCTCCGCACTGACAGCATCGTATCCTCCCCTTGACTTGATCACATTCCAGAGCTTGTAGAGGTCGATGTGCTTAGTATTGACACGCGCTTGGAAGTCCACATGGATTCTGTGAGAATAGGAAGAATCAGCTGCTACTCTGAAGAGCGGAACGTAGAAAATTTATAACAGAGCATACCCTCTTTCTTCACCAAACTTTGTCAATGAAGCAACGAATTCCTCGCGCCCTGGAGGCTCTTCTTCCTCTGGGGTAGACATTTTTGCGAGTGAGGTCTCAAGACCAATGCTGTGTTACTCGGGTACCTTGATAGCTGAATATCTATTTGATGAGGAAATATTCCCTAATCAGAGTCTTCGGAGCACCATCGGTGTTGTTGACGGAGCTGCGAGCTTTGGCGCAACGATGGGCAGCAAGTAGTGCCTGGCAGGAGCTCTGTGGATGCACGCCGTCGGTTTGGCCCGAAGATTAGCCGCCAGTCATACGCTTTGCGGCCACCAATTCCAAGCTTGTCCCGTGTAATTGTATAGATACAGCACATTCTATTAACCACAGGAGATTAAGACCGCTTGGTCTCGTGATTTTCTAGAATGCAGGGCTTCAGTACGTTCTTCCACCCTAAAACCTGGCTGAGCCCCACTGATTGTCGCAGATATGGGACGTTATGTCCCTCCGGAGCATGAGGGCACTACATCCGCTAACAAGCTCGCCGGAAAGCAAGCACTAGGTTCTCGTGCACGCAAAATTGGCCAAGGTATCCTTACAGTTCGCTTCGAAATGCCGTTTCCTATTTGGTGCACCACCTGCCCTAAGCCTACTATCATCGGCCAGGGCGTCCGCTTCAACGCCGAGAAGAAAAAGGTTGGAAACTACCATTCTACGCCAATCTTTAGCTTTCGTATGAAACATGTGGTATGCGGAGGTTGGATTGAGATTCGAACAGATCCGAAGAATACAGCTTATGTGGTTACCGAAGGGGCGAAGAAGAGGGATACGGGGGAGGACAAAGTACAGGATGGCGAAATTAGAATAATAACGGAAGAGGAGAGAGCAAGACTTGAAGCCGATGCATTCGCGAGATTAGAGGGCAAAGTGGAAGATAAGCAGAGGACCGTCAGTGACAAAAGCAGAATCGAAGAGCTGTATGGCGCGAAGGACAGAGATTGGGACGATCCGGGGGAGGCGAATAGGAAGTTAAGGAAAGCTTTTAGGATTGGTAGGAAAGAGAGAGAGGAAAGGGGGAAGGCAACAGAAACCTTGAAGGATAAAATGAGTCTTGGGATGGACCTACTGGAAGAGACGGACGAGGACAGGAAAAGAGCTGGAATTGTGGAATTTGGAGAGTTCGGTGGTGATGGAGCTATTGCTAAGGCCAAGTCGAGACCGCTTTTTGCAGATACTCATGTGTCGGACCAGTCTTTGGTGAAGAAAATCAAGACTACAAAAGCTGTATCAGAAGCGCAAAAGCGAAGGGAAAGTCTGCGTAGGGAGCTGGCCAACAACACCAGGGCAGTCTTAGACCCTTTCCTTAGCCTGGACAAGTCCAACGTGCAGAACTTGGGTGGAGTCTCCGTGATCAAGAGGAAACGGAAAGCCGAGGATCAAGAAATAGCTTCACCAGCCAATGAACTCGTTGATGATACAAGACCACCCGCTTTGGTGGAGTATGACTCAGACTAGGAGGATTTGGCGTGGTTCCGAGATTGTGCATTTACATGGCGCTGGGAGAAGATACCCTACCATATTATGGCGTTTGCTACGATCAAAATTCATCTTTACAAATTGCACTTGATTGAGACGTGATGACTGAGAGGGTGACTGCGGCTTGACATATCTTTTCATTTCTGTATCCTACATCAATCTGGTCATAGGACATTGCCGTTCCCTCTCTCGACATACTTCGAGCCAACAAAGATCCCTCGGCATCTGGCCTTTCCTCCATCTGCTTAATCTTCCGGATTTCCTCCTTGGTGCTCTGATAGATTTTCTGCAAGAAAGACTGACCCGCATCGAAGGTGGATATAATCACAGCGAATCGAAAGGTCTCGCTCGGTGTTTCGTTTCACGACTATGGTCATGACACAAGTCTTTCGCCATCAGGACGCCAAGGCAGACAGAAACGTCAAGGGGACCTGGCTTCCGCTCGATCCTCGAACACTCCCCGAGGCTGCATGTTTGTGGATATATCCGGTGGGTAAGAACCTGTCCAGGCATTATCATTTATAGACTCAACAAAGTACTCCGGCGAAAGACCCAGCAGTTAGAATCCATAGAACCCTAACACCTTTTTACTCGACTCAGACTTTCGCTTCGACTTCTCCAGCCAACTCTGCAATGACACCGTCCTTGAATTCATGCTCTCCCTAATTGATTCTCTTGACCCTCCATCTGTTACATTCTACCTTCATGTAATCTCGCGGGTCGAAGAAAAGTTCACTCGATCGGTACATTCGGTACAGACCCGGTACCACTACAGACAGTGCAGGCAATACTCTCACACCCCGTACCACCACAATGATGGCATTCCACCTGATCTCCCTCACTGCTAGTCAGCCTGCACCTACCGTCGCAAAGTGAACACTCTGCCAGCTGATAGCCATCGCCAAGGCAAGCCGGGCAGGCGAGTGGCTTATTTTCCTTGTCTTTCGAACTTGGGGAGGGTGGCATGTTTATCGTGGGTTTCGATCTTGAGACTATGGAAAATATTCTTAGCACGAGAGACAGGACGTTGAACCAGAGGCGTAGTGCGAAAGAGCAAGGGAGGGTACAGCCACAGGGAATAAATGACTTGTGTGACCACAAGTTCGTACCAGATTGTATGAGATGAACTGTCGTCACCTCCACTCCGATTCGATTGTGGTCTGAACGGTAAGTAGCTGATGGCAGGGTGATTACTTTTCCACTGTGTATTCAAGTACTAGAGAGAAGTGCTTGATGAATCCGACGGTCGATGTGGAGGCGGGAGCTTGCCTACGATATCAAAGGGCTTGTTTGAGAGAGACTTACGAAGTGGTGGCGAAGGAGGGAAGGAAGGAAGTAGAAACAAAAGGAGTACGGTGAGCTTATGTATCGTCTCTCTTCTCAATGAAAGCTGATCGGGCTATCCTCGTGCATTCATGACAGCTCACCACGCTGCCACTTCCGCACAATCGATAAGACTCAGACCGCAAACGCGGAGTCGAATGCTTACCAAATGCATTTGGTTGCTCAAACGCCCGATCATTGACGGCAGCAGAATCGAAGCAAAGTTTGACCCACCTACCTATCGGCCGAACGTAGGATATCGTGGCTTGTTCACGTGTACGTACACGATTGGTTAGGATCGGATTGACCACTGCCAGTGTATAGGATGAACATTTTCTTGCTTCCGATATGGTTGAAGTGTTCAGCGTGTATCGACGGATTTGAATTTCGCCAACGGATGATCATCTTCCGAATACTTTCATTACTTCAGCTTCAGGTTATTATGTCCATTTCAACGCTCATGAACGCAAAATATTATTCCTGTATTAGCCTGCATTCGTTCAGTAAAATGTTATCTCGGTCGCCGTACGCTTGAGTGAAGGTGTCATTGAGTTGCAGTGATGTACAACAAAGACAGTCGAGAGTAATACTAGTACATACTTGAGGAGATGTAGACCATACAAAGTATCAGCTATACGACTCGGCCAAAATTCAGAGCTTTAGATCATACAATTATTTTTCCTGACAGTTTCTCTGCTAGCCATGAATAAAGAATTTAGAGCGATATCTAGATCCTTTCAATTGCTACGAAATGAGGATGTTTCTAGCTCGTTGGCAAGATAATCAGCGAGCTCAACAGTGTAATGTGTGTTCTATGTTGTGGAAAGTGAGATAGTGAGATGGTATTACCCATCGATCCCAGCAGATGTTAAGGCCCTTCAATGAGAAATGTTTGAGATGATTTCAAACTAATCAGGCCAACGAACGACTGAGAAGGCAGAGTCTGAATACAAACGTTACCGTGTCTCTTGGGCGCAATTGGGAGAAGGAAATGCAGAGAGAAGACGATTTGCAGTCGAAACCAATGAGGCGAGACAACACATAGCAATCCCCTAATTGCCTTCTGTTTCCAAATCGACTCGTAATCAAGGAGATTAGTAGACTAGAGCTTTGGCTAAGAATGATCAAATCCATGTCTCAAGCAAGCCATTCCGGATCAGCATCTTCGTCATCGGGGTCGTGAGATAGCAGCGAGCCCTTGTCATCCTCTGAGCTCTCAACTTCAGACTCCGGCCTTACTACAGCACTGTTTGGGCGTGTCTCACCAGGCTGGGCAGTGGTGTCCCGCTCGCTTCCCGCTCTAATTCCTTGCATCTGCGATGTTTCAGATGCTTTCCTCGGTGCAGGCGTAGCGACTGTCTCTTTTGGGACAGAGAGTGACTCAGATTTCTGCGATTCATGTAGCTGTTGTAGAATTCTGGCCTCCTCCAGCTCGCTTACCGATAGGCCTGGGGAGGTGTGCCCAGGATGTTCTTTGATTTGTGAGGTATCATTTGGGTCGATACTGCTGTTATTATCTAGCTTAATGCTTTCTGGGTTGGGAGATTCCATCGAGTCGTCCATGGATGGAGCCTCATTTCTGGTATCATCATCAAGTAAGAACTCGCCACTATGATCTAATCTCTCATGACCTTTCCTCTCGGCAGCCATGATACCTGCGCGCTGCTCTCCTGTGGACCTTATGTCTTCATGGCCATCTCTACTGATCTCTTGAATCGCGTCTTCGGCATCTTCGTCGTCATTTTTTGATAGAAGGCCCTCATCGTCACCATCGTCGTCATGAAAACGCATGTAAAAGCCCCCGTCCTCACCATCTTCATCATCATGATTCGGGTAGGAGCCGAAACCCTCACCATCTTTGTCATGATGAGCTAAGTAAAAGCCCCCACCCCCATTCCAAACATTCCCAGCGAAAACCTCCCCACTGTAATAATCATCGTCATCGACATTATTTAGAGAACGGTCAGACGTGTGCAGCGCATCCTCCTCTTCATGTAGTGCAAGAAAACCCCCACCCTCGTCGTCATTTGACAAACCAGGTAGGTTACGTGTCGGCATTGCCGTAGCGGTGGGTTGAGCGGGTCCGTCAGCCTCTCGATCGAGTAAGAACCCCCCCGCTTCATCTTCATCTTCATCTTCAGCTTCTTCCATGTCGTACTTCCTAGCTATGTCCCGCTCTCCTTCAATATCATAGCCTTCGATTCTTTCTCTGATTCTAAGACCTACCAAAAATCTTTTCCACATTTTGAGTGCCTCCAGACTCCGTCGTTCCTCTTCAGCCTGTACCCGCTCGTCCTCAAAGGCCTGGATAACTTCTTCCACAGCCTCCTGGTATTCGGTAGCTACTACGGCTCCACTCGTGATAGCAGTCCCGTGTCTACCCGTAAATGAGAAGCCAGTAACTGCATCCGCATAGTCGATGCCAAGAATCCTGGCTGCTCGGGAGGTCTCTGGGTTTGATATGTGAATTCCACCAGGAGGGACCATACTCGGTACATAGATATCAAGGTTCCCGTACACATTCTTTGGTATTTTACCATTACTGACGGGTGGTGCTACGTAAAGTGATGTCTGGTGAGGAGCGTAGAGGGCAGTGCCAGCATTGTCGTCTGCCGCATCCATATCAGCAGGGTCCGAAGGTGACTCTTGAGTCCGGCGTGCTGCAATGCGCTTGAGAGATTGTTCGCCATGCTAGACATCGGTTGCGAATTAGTTTAGACAGCGAAGTAGAAGTCATCGAGTATACCTTGATTTCTCGACCCATCCTATACCATTTGTCCGCGCTCTTCAGTTGATGTACGTCTCTGCGGCGATAGATTGGCTCCAACCCATTGGTTGTGCCAGGCCGACCCACACCAACCTTACCCACTTCTCGCTTTGGGTGTATCACTTCATGTCTTTTCAGATGTCTTTCGAGAGCATAATACGGATGGTCTTTAAAGTCTTGGACATTTCTAGGCATAGGTTCAGCAGCTTCCTTAGCCGAAAGCTCGGCACCCTCGACTTGATCCCGGTCCATTTCGTGGGATCTCCTGTATAGTCTCATTACCTTTCGCCACCATTTGTTGCCGTCTTTGATGACTTCGACCCTGTCTCGCCTGGTCTTCGCGTTGTAGGCTTTAGCATAACGCCTCGTCACATCGTGAGCAGATCCGTCGTCTTCAAAGGCTATTACGTAAGTCATGTTATTTTTTGAGTCTCCTGCTGGTGGTTCGAATTTGGATGGCTTGGCAATAGTCTTTGTGACAAGGGGGTCAACCGGCACCCATTTCTGTACAGCTTCGTTGAAGGCTTCTACCCAGTAAACAGGATACCTTGACTCACGAATAGGCTTCCGATTCTCTATTACACTAATCAGATCGCTTATGCGGTGGAGGCATAAGCTTACTAACCTTCCTGATGAACGGAAACTCTAGACGACTGTACTTTCGGCGAAGCACTACATTTGACCTCACCCAATCTCGATCGAATCTCTGATCTACTAGACCCGTGATTTCCCTCAGCAATTAGGGACCCGTCGTCCTCATCGGTGGCTTCATCGTCGGATCCGGGCTTCGCTTGTTGGCTTCCATGATGTGATGATTTCGAGTGCATGACTTGAGCTAGAACTATTTTCTGTGCCGGTTGAAAAGGCAAGGGTAATAGAGAACACACCAGCCTTGCATCAACGCCAGCTGCGCGTAGCATGGCGCAGAACAGCTGAGCACCAACATCTCGCGACGCTTTGAGTATCCCCGCAGCGGCAAAAAAATCCGCCTTTTGCATTGGAAGGTCGATATCATCCGGCGGCTGCAGAAGTGCTAGAGTCTCTGGACTGTCCGCCCAAACAGGCTTGCTCATGCCCCTCGCAGTAATCCTAAAATCGGCTGCAAAAGCGTCGCTTGCTTGCTTCAAGCCATCCATGAAAGATCGAGACCTTTGAAATTGAGACATGCTTTCATTTGGGTTTAGATAAGAAATTGTTTTTTTCGTGAGCAATTTTTTACAGACGGAATGAACACTCTCGTCATTGCACCAGTGATTACGTAGATGTGTATGAGCGAGTAAACTGCAAAGATGCATCTTGTGGATTTCGAATCGGAGCTTCTTCTCGGTGGATGTAATAGGCTTTCGCCTAACCTGCGCAGATCTCGCAGCCTTTTGATTGACTTCACTAAGCACCAGGTCGAGCCCTCCTACCTCATCTGCTTCATGGCTCGAACTTGCGTCTTGCTGAACATTGTTGTCCAGATCCACGTCTTCGAAATACTCATCACTGTCCGCAGAGTCTTCAGTTTCTGTCTGCTCTATATGCTGTGGAGTGGGTTTGGGCTCTTCAAATAGATCATCAAATTCATCTTCGTTCACAGTGCTGGCGCTCTGTTGATGTCGCGGAGATGCGTTCCCATCGACGCTTTGGGCGACGAGACGTCCCCCAATTCGACGTCTTTTCACCGTTGCTCCATCGTCGCTTTTTCGAGTAGGAGAAGATGAGGCAACTTCAGCGAGCATCTCGCCGTAGACATCTGGCAGAGCACTTCTAGATTGCGCTTTGCCAGCAGCTTTCGACCTTGATCCTTGGGTAGTCCGAGCCATGGTGAATTTTCACCTTCACTAATGGAAAGGAAAGGCACAGAACACCTAGATGAACGAATTGTGTTAAGACCAAGAAGACTACCGCATCGATCAAGTGACAAAGACGTGTTTCGCTAGAGGCTCGATATACACCATACCAACTGCTAACAACCTATTCAAAAGAGCTTGTTCTGGCAAAATATATGCAAAGATCAGAAAACAAGTGGACAAACTCAGCGATCGGTTGTATTGTGCTTAGAGTCGGAAGCAAAATACTTGAGCAAAGTAAGCTACCTGTCGACGTCATTTCTTGCCTTTGCGCGCCAAATTAGCCGCGATCCTTCAGCGACGCGTTCGGACCCATGACCTCGACTACATCGACCTGCTCTACTTTCTGCTCGAATTCGCGATAGCGATTTGACCCACAGGTCGATGATGGATAGGCACACAAAGAAAGTGAAGCCGAAAAGTCGACTTTACGAGACAGTACCGAATGTCAAGCAGAGACGGATAGGACCTCCTTCCTGTCGTTCCATCAGGGACAAACATCCAACATGGTCCGCCCCAAATATGCGCCAGCAAACTATCACGCAGATGGATGCCTTGCGAGATTACTATCATCCAGATCTTGAAGACGAGAATCTGCAAATAGATGATGAAGAGGCGAATAGCTACGTCGCTTCGCCCACGAGGAACAAGAGGCGGAGAATAACGCCAGAGAAGCCACAGACCCGCAGGATTGAGACAAGGAGCGTGAAGCGGAAAGCTACTAAGGAAGGATCTTCTATACCGGACCAAGATGGTATATCCCCTCCACCATCCGCAGGACGGGAGGTCGAAGCCAGCAAATCGAGACTCAAAAACTCTACTATTATGTTACCGCCAAAAACACCAACCTCCCTGAGGCGGAAGGAGATTCCCTCGTCGCAATCGCCAGCAGATACTCCTCTCTCTACCCAAAGTCGTCAATCCATTCAAAGCTACACAAGGTCACCATTGAAAGAAAGGTCTACGAATATCGATTTGCCCAAACCATCTCACATTAAGAGAGCTCGATGGTCGGAGCGACTAAAGGTAGCAGATAGCATGGAGACTCATGACGAGGAGAGCCCGGTACCTGTCCGGTCAGACATAACGACCAAGCCCGTTGCTTCAATCACAGGTACTGAGGATCTCGCGGCCGAGGGACCTAGAGTGCAATCCCACGCATCTTCAATCCACGTTGCAGACTTCAATCAAAGGCTTGAGGCGGCTCAAAGACCAGCCAAGGAAATCCAAAATTCCAGTCAAACAAGGCCCAGGTACGAAGTCATTGATTCGACAGACGACGAAGACGATGACGAAGAGGCTGAGGCCTTCAATGCTGGCCCAGAAACCCAGGCTGCTCTTGCAAATGATGATGTTGCCCCAACACAGTCGGACAGACCAACTGGATCGACGCCTACTACCTCGAAATCTCTAGAAGATGGGATTGAACTCGCGCCTATTCAGAGAAATGTTTCAAAATCGCCGGACACTCTGAATACTCCATCTCCCCCATTTAACGAAAGCAGCGCAGAAATACAGTTTCCAATGGCGACACCTAAGAGGGTCGACTTCGTTGATCTTGCTAGCTCCGACCCTCCAGGCCCAAGCACACCGTCCGACTTTAGCGAGCGCCACTCAGATTCCAAAGAAGTGTCTGCCCAGCTCTTCGCCGACCTCCATCGCGAGACGCAGCCGGGCGGTCTCCAAACGGAATCTCAATTCGAAAAAGGATGGTCCATCTACACCCCAGTCGACGAAATACACTCAGATCTCGAACCTTTTCCCTCCGCGGCCCCCAAGCCCGTCGAACAACCCTCATCCGGGCTCATGACCGTCCCCACCCAATTCCTCCGCCCACCAATCTCCAGCCCCCCAAAATACTACAAGGCTCCCGTTCCACCCTCCCAAGCAACCACAGTAGACCTCACTCAGCCCTCGCCTCGTAAAATGCCATCGCGTTCCCAGGCTATCGTTACTCGGCGCTCACCGCGGAAATCAACCTCACCGTCTCAAGTGTACCCGTCATCGCCACCACCCATACCACCGCCTTCGAGCTCGCCGCTGGAGAACCGAAAAAGGGATCTGTTGGCGGGATATGTGTGGAATGGGGTCAGATTGACGGATAGTCAGTTGTTGCCGGATAGTCTGTTGAACGATAGCGAGATTGGTGGTCCGCCGGAGATGAGTCAGGAGAGCTGGAATGAGGAGCTGGAGTGAGGTTGGAAGTAGCGTTTGGTGTTGATGATCTACATGCAAAATGCAACAATGACTTGATTTGTTGAGCATGACGGGGATGACAGTGTAGCATCCTGAACGACCAGCCAAATCAGATGTTGCAGTCTCACGTTCCTTTTATCTTCCATGAAGCGAGCTAAAATGTGGAACGGCGACACTCGTTGAATTATAGGCTTGAGATTTCCTACCGGGTATCAGCGTGAACGTGTTCTGAAAACATGATTTCAAACGATTATGTACGTACCCATGTCTCCGCCCTGGCACTGCAGTCGTGGGGCTGTGTATTAAGGTACTCACACAAAAAGGGCGTCGTAGCCTCGTAGTCTGGATTGGGTACTGGCAGCAGGAGTGATATCCATGTCAGTCGCGTTCTGCGATAGGTTGACTAGGTCGATTTCCGGAGCAATTAATTGGTCCCGAAGTCTTTATTTCACAATTCCGAATGCGAGACGAAAATTTGGTGCAGCATCACTAGATATGTTGTCCGCGACAGCCTTCGGGGCACCATCAAAAAAGGAATTAGTCTTCGCATTCGTGCATGAGTATGATGTTCATTGTCAAAGCTTGATGGCCTACAACTCGAGTCCCATTGGGACCCCACAAGGAATCTGTCCATTTATATATTGCCATTCGCTCAGTCGTCTCTCAAAAACATTTCAATTCTCAGCGCAACCTCAAAATTCAAACTCAGGGTCCCAAAATGGCTCAATCCAGTGAATCTTATCCCATGAGCCTCCTCGGCTCAGATTCGACCTCCTTAATCTATGAATCATACCATGCGGACGATAGAGAAGGCGCTAGTGGGCTCATAGGATCTCAGACGGAAAGGCCAACACAAAAATCTTCTCGTCATTTTAATCTAAGTGTGCTGTCATGTTTACGTTGGTGGATCCCTGAATTATTCGCCTCTTTCCTATCGATATGCACATTCGTTTCTCTTATATTTATACTACGACATTACCATGGCCGGGCTCTGAATGAGATCGATCTACCTTCTTCGCTAACACTTAACACTCTCATCGCTTTACTATCGACTGTTAACAGGGTTGCACTCATGGTTCCTGTTGGGTCCGCTATAAGCCAAGAAGTGTGGCTTTAGTTTTCAAACCCTCGGAGCAAATCAAGTCGCCGTGCTCGATTACAGGATCTAGAGCGATCGAATACAGCCTCCCGTGGTGCTTGGGGGAGTCTTCTTTTCTTTACTAGTAGAAGATCGAGGTATTTGACGTAGGATTCGATCCTCGGTATAATGCAGAAACTGATACATCCTTACAGATGGCTGGCATGTTACAGTGCACTCGTGACGATTTTTTCCTTTGGGTTTGGAACCTTTACGCAACAGTTAATTGCTTACGCCGACTTCCCGTCACTTCTGGTCCCTTACAACCAAAATGTGTAGATCGCGTCGAGGACTTCGCGCTTGTTATACCGGACGTTATACCACTTAAGTTGAAAGCTACGGCGTACAACGGTATTCTAGGTCCCAATATTAAGCCGCTCCCAGCATCTTGCCCAACAGGTAATTGCACTTGGCCTACTACAACGTCTTTAGCTATTTGTGGCGGCTATTCCAATTCGACATATCAGCTATCTTGCAATACAGCCGTTAATACTAAAATAGAAGCCCAAGAGGGATTATCAACTCCAGTCTGTTCGGTCACAATGCCGTCTAGTGTGGTTGCGAACTTGAGCCAGGAAGGGGGATCCGACTTTCAAGTCATACCGAGTAAAGGAGCCGCCTATAACTCGAGTAATTCAAGCATACTATACATAACCAATTTTGACATAGTCGGAGCTCCAGGAAATTCGGAAACCTCATAGTCGCCGTTAAACACTGCAGCAGCCGAGTATACCATATAGTTTTGCGTACAAGCCTACGACATTAGAGTCACTACTACGCAGCAGACACAGTCCTCGCAGAATTTCTCAAAGGTCTTTAAACCCGATCTCGACGCTAATTTTTTTGTCAACGTTACGTTCCTCGATCTACTAGCAGAAATGAACCCTATGCACGATCCGCAATTTCACGTTACGTTCCTAGGTGTTGTGAATTTAAGGCACCATTTTACCTCTCTATTTAGTGGACACGCTTTCGGAGTCCCAGGTCTTCCCCAGGCATCCAGTAATATCATCCAGGCGATTTAGCACGCAACAGGAGCAGACTTAGACGGGTAGATAAAAAACGTTACCCTTAGCATAACCAACACTCTTCGCGTCTTATATCCTACGCCAGACGACATGTATAACGGTACGGGATATCAGCTAGGGATTCGAGTGCGTTGGTAGTAGATTATTCTTCCCGCCGGCTTAGTCCTGTCATCCTTTCTCATCCTGGTAGTAACAATCGTCAAGACGGCTAGGAGCCCCGTGCAGGCCTAGAAGGGAAGTCCACTAGCGCTACTATTCACAGACGTGGATCAGGATATCCGGAAAAGAGCCGAGAGGCGGATAGATCTATATCAAGGCCTGGAAGATTCGGTGGGGAAGGTCAAGGTGACGATAAAGAATGATGAACACGGTAACTGGGCTTTCAAAGCTGCTTGATGAGCAAGAGCGATCGAGATGGGAATTGGGCAACGCTGGACAAGGTGCCATTTCATACCCCGAGTTTGCGATCTAAATGCTAATTCTTCACTTCTGCGTCTAGCGCTATGATGCAGAACTTTGTCACTACTGGCGGTATCAAAAGGGACTGAGACTCAAACCGATCCTGGAACACAATACCCCATCATCACCACCACCACGGCCACCATGCCTCCTCGCACAATCGATCCCAATTACTCCATCCAATCAATCCTAACCTTTCCCTCAATCCCTCCATCCCTCCTTGTCGAAAACAATACAGCACCTTTGTACGTTGACGAACACATATCGTCCACATGCTTGGCAGAGGAATTCAGCTACTTCGTTTTTCATAGTTTGACAATCGATGCTACATCCTTGCATTATTCCCTCCTCCACTCCAACCTCCTCTTTGTCCATCCCCTCCCTTCCCCATCCCCATCCATCCCCTCTCTTCCCCTCTATCCCCGCCCCCCCCTCTCTCCCCAAAATCCAAATCCAAGAAGATAAAGCCCCCAAAAAAGGTATACATCATACCGAAAAGAGCCACGGAAGAACCGAGCGGCGTTCAAGTCAAGTCGAGGTGAGGTGAGGTGAGGGGAAAAGAGCGTTTACATCCACAACATGATTTAAGAAATACGCGTTTGCAAATCTCAAATTGGGGGGGGGGGGGTTAGTACTCGTACGAGTTATATGGCTGTGTCTGTGTGGAGGATAGAGGTAAGGTAGAGATGGAAATCACTCTGAATCTTCGATGGAGGTGGAACCCCACACTCACCCCCGCCATCTACTCCAAACAAGCGTAGATAAAACGCACATACAAATCCGCATAGACCTAGCAAGCGGTAACGTCGTTGAAGGCTATGGGAGGGAGTGCGTGGTATTGGCCAGGGATTCTGGATAGAGATAACAGTGCCCTCTTCTTCTTTTTTTTAGGGAACGAGACAACAATTAATTAGTATTTTGGATTCATAGCTGTGAGATTACGGGGACTGGATTTGTAGATATAGATGTAGGTTTAGGTTTGGGGATGGGGTAGCGTATGTATTTATTGGAGGTTTCGCTGTTTCTGGCTAGGTAGTCTTTTAAATTTGCTACTTTTTTTACTTTTTGGAGGGTTGAGGGGGATGGGATGGGGTTTGGATGAGTTGGGAGGTAGGGATGGATTGGGATTGGGATGGTGGATCTTTTGGGATGTATATAAGAGATGAGTAATACTCCACCCTACCCAAACAACCTCAACCCTCCCCCCTCCATCCCATCCCTCACCTCGTCATCATCCTCATCCCCATCCCCACCCCCTTCCCCCCCCTCCATCCTCACCCCCTCATCCTCCCCCAACCCCGCCCCTCCCCCAAACAACCCCCCAAACAACTCCCTCCTCTGCCTCTCCCCCCAGCGCCCCACATCCTCCGGCGCCATAAAATTCTGCAACTTCTCATGCACCGTATACCGCATTTTCCGCCCTTTGCTCGCTTTCGTGTCGACCGGTTTCTTCACTTTGAAGGAGCGGTGGTTCGGTAGGGATGTTGCCCCGTTGGTGGTAAGCGAAGAGGTGATGGTGGTGGCGGTGGAGTCGGCCATGCGCTGGTCGACGAGGTCGCGGAGGAGGAGGGTGTAGAAATCTGCGTCGTCGTAGATGGAGGGGTCGGAAGGGGTGCGGGAGGAGAGTTGGACTGGGGCGCAACTTCGGGGGGTTTGCGTCTTTTGAACGAGTTTTTCGGCGTTGGGGCCGGAGAGGTGCTGGTCTAGGATGCTGGTGAGGGGTTGTTGGGCGGGGGTTTGGGAGAATTTGCCGGGGCGTGGGAGGGCGGTGGCAGGGGTGGTTTTTTGGGACCATTTTGTTAGGTTTGCGCGGCGTTTGGGGATGTTGAGGGTTTCGATGTCGTGCATTGTTTCCCAAAGAGATTTGGAATGGGTCGCGGAAGTTGTGGTGGGGGTGGGAAGGCTCTTTGAGGTTGTGGGCTGGAGCAAGGAGCGGAGCTCAGACAATGTATCCCACAATTTTAGTGCGGCCCTTTCGGCAGCCTCGATGGCTTTATGGTGGTCATGTAGTCCAGCGGCTGAGGATTGCATGGAATTCGTGGCTATAAGAGCTTTCTGGAGCTTGATGCGTGTATTGAGTAGGGAATCGAAGGTGGTACGCTGATGTTTAATGGCTCGACCTTTCGTAATGTCCGTTTTTGCGGCTTTGGAAAGGGATGCTGCCACTGTTTTTGCCTCTTCGGCCATCATCTTACGGAGAGCTGCTCTGTCGTCTGACTTTGGTGCTGTGAGGCCGTTGCTGAGGCTAGTATTGTCGCTGTCACCGTCTGAAGGTTCATCATCGTCCATCTCGGCGTCGTTCGAGTCACTATCCTCCTCTGCTACCGCCCTGTCTACGCCGTTAATTCCACCGTCCGAGGCGTCCATGTCGTCGTCGTCTTCAGAACCTCCATCTTCTCCGTCACCGAACCCCTCCACTTCCCCATCCGCCTTTGATATCCCATTTCCAAATGAGAATTTCGCAAATTTCTCTTCATCCCCCGTCTCAAACGCTTCACCGCTATCAATCTCTTCATCGGTGTCCAATTGCTGCTCGTCAAGATCTTCATCCGGGTCCGCGTATTCGCCACTCTCAGACTCTTCCTGCTCGCTATGGCTGCCGAACGGATCATCTTCGCTTTCAGCTTCTACAAGTGCATCTCTGGTAATGCTCGCGCCGGTATATTGAGGTCCCAGGTCAAAGCCATCTGCTGTTCGGAGCTTGCTTTTCCTGACTAGTGTCAATTCTAAATCCTAGATTCGCTCCCGTAACAGATTGCGTACCCTACATCCGTATAGTGTCCACGAGCTGCTGCTAGGTCCCCATCATTGCCAGCTGAATCTGAACCGTCCCCTTCCTCGAAATGCCCAGCATCGTCCTCTGGATCAAGCTCTGCAAGCCATTAGACCTAGCAAAAACAAAGCGGTCGAACCAACCTCTTGGCGCAGGATCTTCAAGATCTGCCAGCTGTTCTACCCATGACTTGGGCGTTTTCCCTTTCGCCATGAGCAACAATAGAGACAAACCACTTATACGGTAGAAGAATTGGATAAATGTACTTGAGTAGCGGCGATCACCCGCACAAAAGATTTTGGGGAAAAAATCGCCCCCAACGCCCGTTGGATTTTTTAATTTTTAGCGCGAACGTCATCCCGCGTCTCTCCCCAATTTCCCAAATACCAGAAACCAAGAATCCGGGGCTCGTAAACAAACCCGTTTTCTTCACCCTCCAACCTGCCACAAACCTCTTCCGCATCATCGCACTCACCTCTACCCCCAAAAAACACTACGCGATCCACAAACAACCACCAACCAACCCAACCCCTCGCACCCATGGCGTCCATAACAACCGGCCTCTCAAACCTCTTCTCCTCCTTCGAAATCCTAAACGGCATCCTCAACACCCTCCTCTCGACCCTCCAATCCCTCTTCGCCCTCGCGAAAGATATCCTGACCACGATGGTCGATCTGGTGAGCGGGGTGTTCAAGAGTATCTTTGAGCTTATGAGTGGGGTTGTGGGGTTTGTGCTTGGTGAGTGGATGCTTTGAGCTTTTTTTTTTCTTTTGTCTTGAATGGTGTTGTTGTCATGTGGGTGGAAAAAGGGGGATTGCTAATGGGAGATATGTGTGACTCGTGTAGGCAATATTGTCATCATTGGGCTTCTGGTCGCGGTGTATGTGGGTTATTCGGCTTATAGGCAGAAGAATCAGGGGGGTGGGATTACGGCGGGGAAGAAGAGGTCTTAGTTGCCTAATGGGGGGAGGCTTTGGGAGTGATGAATGGGCCATGGTGGTATAGGGACCTTGAAACGGTCTGCCGGTGCTGTAATGGAGGCATAGAAGAGATGCAGGAGTGTGGTTTGGATGAGATTTTTTGCAGTAGGTATTGATACCCTTCTTGTTGGTTGGATCACGGATTAGTATTTGGTAGCGAAGTAGCGAAGGAGAGGGTGATTTAATTCTTTTGGTTTACAAGGGACAGTTGAATTGCTCGAAAAGCTGGATGCAATAACAACACGCCGAATGTGTGGAAAACAACTTCATTCATAGCCATATAATCCACTTAGCATCAATGCTACGCAATGCGCGCAGCCCATGACAGGATATATACAAGTGAACAAACACCAATGCGAGCAATTTCTGTAATTCCAATTCAAAGCTTCGTCAACGGGAGTCCCACCCCCCTACGGATGTTATTGCTCCCAATCATCTCCAACTTTGCATTGCGGTACCAGAGAGTCTTCCGAGGAGTCAAAGTGTTTAGCCCACACGTGGTCTCTGTCTTCCACTTGTGGTGGCAATTTGAGCCCTCCCAATGCTTCGACCGGTGTTTCTGGATGCGCCATCCTCTGTGCGTCGTGGACTGTAAAGCCGTGTTTTGCAAAAGCCTCAGATCGCAAGGGCATACAGGCAGTCGGTTCTTCAAATTCGGTCGGAGAAGCTGTGGTGGCAATGAAGTTAATATCCCGCTCGTTAAGGCTGCCGGACGACATCATGGAGATGTGCGGTTGGTTTGTAAAGGACGAAGAACTTGTGGGATAAGATGTGGAGTTTGTCGGATTATAGCTGAGCGATTCTGCTGAAGACGAATCCAAGGACTTGTAGTTCAGCTCTTCGGCTGAAGGAGATGCGAGCTCAGGTCTGAGGACGCCATGAGGGTTGTGGGAGACGTAATCATCGACCTCGGAAAGCTCGCCAGAGGATGAGGTGGCCAGGCCTTGTGGACCAACATTGCTGTGCTCAAAGCTCGTATATGATGGCGGCTGGCTATATGCTCCTGAGAAGGGCCGATGCAATGGCAGGTCCCCTGCGGACCAGTCCACCGCGGGTATGTTCATTCCAGCAGAAAGTGCAGGCAGCTCTTCATTTGACGCCGAATAGTAGTTCTCGGATCCTCTTGGCGATTGGACATAGTCTTCGTTGTACCGGCCTTGCGTACTCTCGAATCCCGCGTAGGATAGATCCAAAGGTGGTAGATCACCATTGCCGTCGCGAAATCGAGCCCCACTGCGCTCTGGAGATCCATTTTCGGACCTAACCCGTCTTACATCCTGCTGGGCGCTCGAGATGGAGTCGTGCAGTTGAGAAGGTGCCTCTTCTTTCTTTCTGATCAGCGGCAAGCTGTCTGTTGAACGGCGAGCTGCGTCATTGGCAGGAACGCTGTGGGGGATCGGGATCTTGTAGGGCAATCCGCATTCATGAGCCGACAGGTTATGTTTGTGCACAGGTTTATGATGTCCATTCGTGAAGACGGTCAGGGAATTGTCCGAGTCGGCCTTCAGCAGACGAGGCTTTCGAGAGCTTGTAGATCTCCTCGGAGGCACAACAGGCATATCAATTTCCGGCACAGGATCTAGATAATCTTTCTTAAGAGAACAAGTGCACCGTGCCCCATGGCTACAGCAACACGTTTTGTGATCCTGGGCACCGGTATCAGAGATAATGTCTGTTTGAAACTCGCTCAACCCTTCGTTATCGTTGCACTCGTCCTTGCTGTGTGGTTTTGCCCCACACTCGCATTGTACATGTGAGGCGCGAGCCTTGCGGAGACCTCTGCAGTGTGTGCATTGCGAGACGGGACGACCTTTCTTGTTGATATGTGTAAGCTGTCGGTCTTAGGCCACTGTCAGCACGCGCCCACCGCCAGACCCTCAGTAGGAGAGTGAGAGCTCGAAAGCTTACCCGAGTGCTGACAGGTGCTGACTCGGTGACCCCTTACACAAGCTTCACAAGCGTACTTCTCGCCGTCAATCAACATTTCCGACGAAGAAGAAGGTGGGAGCAATTGTGTGAATAAGACTCTTAGAGGGGATGAAGTGAATATGCGGGGGGGAGAAGTGTGGGGCTTTCGGCGATGAGTAGGCGTTGATGCAAGGGATGATCGGGCAAGATACGGAGACTTGAAATGGTGTTGTGTAGTATTGAAAAGGTGGAGGGATCTGGAAGAAGAGATAGAGGAGGAAGAGTTGAGGTGGTGAATGGGAGGGTTAAATATTGGTTGTACGAGTAGGTGAGAAGGCGGTCAAGGGCGCACGACACGGCCGAGCGAACAGAGTGGCCAGCCTTACCGTAGACGGCGCCCAAGTCTCCACGACGGGAAACGCAACCAATGTGGTGAAGGCTTTTGCTGTTGCTGGATATGAAAAAGGAAAATGTTGAAGAGAAGTGAAGCGTGGGCAGCGTTTATATGGAGGAGCAAGAGTAGCAAGGGAATCCGGCGAGCCAAGGCTGCGGATAGAACCTTGAATGCAGGGCTCCAGGGTACGCCTCGTGGCGAATATCGCCAAGATATGGGGGGAAGGGGGGGTAAACTCCATGCTGGCTGTTCATCTACTGACTTTGCTCTATAAAAAGAGACTTATCGGATTTTTCGGTTTCATTTCATTGGCTATCGCATGCGCTTTAGCAACAAGTTCATTCGTTCTACAATGTATATCCGCAAGCCCAATAAAGAGGGGATGAGGAAAATTTGGAGAAGGCTGGGCGGGGATAGAGATCGCCGTTCTAAACATTGCAATTCTCCGAATCGTCTATCAGAGTCAAGTGTGGAGGGGCTCCGAGCGTTTGAAATGTGGCACCACTGGTGCAGCCAAAACGCCAACGGGAAGACAGCGAGGCAGAAAAAGTAAGGTAGTAGTATAAGATGATGACGACTAAGAGATTGTATAATCTTATCAGCCTTACAAGTCATTCGTACACTCCATTATTGATATTTATTGATTGATTATTGGCCCTTGCGAATACACGGGATCCTTTCTTTACATACCTTAGACTAAGATGCAGAGTAGCAGAGTACAGGCCCGCGCCGCGAAACGTTGTGGCATTAAATCCCACGGCCCAGGCTCTCCAAAAAGTCAAAGGGGAGAAGGCTGATTGATAGAGTCTGGAGATCAGCAATTCAGCAGGCGCAGTCAATACCTTCCTCGTACATTTTCAACTCACTAAGAAAATGCCTCATTGCGCATCCAATCACCACCCTCCCTACTTCCGACTGATATCGTGATGCATTTTATGAGTTTTTTGAGTTCAAGATGATTTCGTCTGCCTCGCATCGAATACTGCTTTCGTTATTATTTGACACTGCTGACCGTTTTTTTCAAATGTCAAGGCCTATCCCGAGTCCCGAGGAATTCATGGAAATCATGGTGGCAGTGTTTACGGCCGAGAGATCTCTTCAGGGTGATGACATTGCCGATCGGCGGTGTGGGTTGTGGGCCTGGCTATCAGCGGATGTCAAGCGCTTCTAAAAATGACTTTGCCATGCACGATGATATTATTTTCCACGTGAGAGCCGATCATTCATCATTCATCACTCCCGTCAATTGGCCACGTTCATTGCATTGCCTTGACACCTGAAATTTCTTTTGAATAAATTTTCCTTATCTTTACGCTGTACTTCGTCTTAACCTAATGCCAAAGGCTGAGATCAAATATTTCGGAATGCCGCAGTCCCAGTCGGCATCCTGAGTACCCCGGGTCCATGGCCCAAGGCCAGATTCTGCTCGGCGGTGCCGGATGCTGATAAGGCTATTGTACTGAGAAAGCTGCATGACCCTTACATTGGTCCATCCATTATGCATGCGTCTCCATTCATCCCGTCTTGGGAATCTTCGCCTTTTCCGCGACTATCGTACGAGTCCTATTCACGTTGTTTATCATTATCAATGCACGCGACTATCTCGCTGACTTGTGCTATCTATAGAGGGTTGATGATTGAATCGTTATTTGGGACGCTGTCCAGCATAGTCTAGTCAGATCGCTGAGCGGTTTGCTGCCCCTATACAGTCTAAACATAGCCCAACTTCACCGTTGGTCACTCGAACGTTGACTTGAATATATTCCGCCTTCTCCATTCCAACGCTGGGAAATGCCCTGAGTATTTATGATTGCAACAGGGACTTCAGACGATCGGATAATCCAAGTGATCGTTCCTTCTATGCTTCAACAATTCAGGAAGTAGACTACGTCGCAGCACGACTATAGACGTGGGTCTGTCTGCGTCCATTAGTGACCAATGACTGCAATGTGAACGGCACCAACGGAAAAACAGCCTCGTCTCATTTACCATCTGTGAATCTGCTGGGCCTTGATTATTCACGCTCTGAAATTCACTACAGATAGATTGCGATGCGTGTGAATAATGCTAGCGCTAGGATCGACAGACTGCGGGACTACTTAAATCATCCAAGTTCCAGCAACACTTTTCGTCTCTACAATATTGAAAAGGTTGAGAACATAACGCTCTGGGCTTTGGTCTATCAAAATAAGACATGTCCGCCATTGGTGACATTTATCGTCTCTCATCTTTGCTCGTGGTTGCTATCCTCCCTCACCAATCCTCATCGTGTAAATTTTTTTTTGGCACTCAAGTGCACGCGTTGAGCTGAGAGAGGTACCTTTTGGCAATCCAGGGACCGTTACAGAGCTATTCACTCCTCTTTTGATCAGTCAACAAGGCGTCGATGCAATCACATAAGATATTATATAAATATGCCTCGTCTTCATGATGTCATCTCATTCATCCAGTCCCTTTTGCGACTTTCAAACTTCGGCATTTCTCTAGCAACTTTGGCTCCAACCGTAGCGCAGAGTCCTTGCCATCGGCAGCTCTCATCACCGCCATGAGTCTTTGCCGTTATTTTGTCTTCTCCGTGAGGTCTCATCATTCATCGCATTTTGGCTTTCTGCGTAGCTGACGATAACCTTCACGAGTAATACTCGCATCCATCTTGCTTAGTCCTCGAAATCAGTCTTTGCGATGGTGAAGTCGCGTTTGTGTGATTGTCACACGAGTCAGGTTAATGAAACTTGTCTCCAGGATTCTTCAATAAGCACGACACTGTTCTTTGGACTGATCTCTTCATCGGGCTCGTTACTCCATCTTGGTCTCATCCCTCCCTCTACTTTGATGATGTTGATGAGATACAGTTGACTGCTACCAGTACCATTAAGGATGAGAGGGGAAAGTGCTATCTATTTGATCATTTCCCCAATGCTAGAGAACCTAAGATGACTACACAAGCCCTGAGACTACTACTGAGCTGCCGGCGAAGAAGACCCTGCTATTGGTACGCATTCAAAAGATTTTGACAGTGCATGTACTTACTACAGTCATCTCTCCGCTGGCTCACTAGGTTGGATGAGTGTTTTGGGTACGTCAAAAATTAAGTCTGCCAACCACGCAACTCGTGTTCAATGAATGAATAATGGTTTACAGGGAAAAATACCACTATGAGCAAAGGAAACAACACGATTAAGAGCCGTGCAGGTCAATGTGCTTTCTACCTTGTAATGTGAGCCGCTCAAAGCCGTTGTCACTTCTTTCCCTTTTCATTAATTTCTCTCAAATATCTCGATTTGTGAATTGAGCACCGAACTTGGGTGACAAAGGAAAGTATGTTAAGAAATGCATCCATCAAACATATTCCAGTGTATACAACCTAGCACCTACAAGAATTCTCTCGTCGACCATGCTGGCCTATCACCCACCCCCGATCAATGGCTGAATGTATGTGGCCAAATGCTGAGGTATATTGACAACGAAGACAACGACCTAGCAGAACAAATTGATCAACAAATACATCCAAAGGTATATATAGATTCTCTTTCTTTGCTCATCGTCCAGACCATAGCGATGCCAACGCTCCTAAGATCTTACTTCTATCCTCTAGTAAAACGATGACTACGGTCTTCAATGGAGCGACGAAACACGGGCTTGCACGGAACTTAGGCATCAATTGAAGCCCATTGACAAAAGTCTCTGCAAAACCACATTCTACGGGGCCAGGAGGTTTGAATAGCGATGAGATGGGCCCTGGAAAGGTCAGTCGTTGTGGCCTGGTTTGAGGCTGACCGAGCCTGCTGCTGACAATAGGCTCGGACCAGACGCTCATGGTTCTTCTAGGTGTTTTTACGAATGCGAATCTCCTCTCAATCATGACACAGGGCTAAAAGTGCAGCCCACGGTATTACGGAATCGGACATCGAGAGAAGATTGGAATGCACGATCCGAGGAAGTCAATGCGGTGACGTTTCTGACTTAGAAGTAATCAATGCATTGAAGTCGAAAAGGCCAATCGAGCCAATTCCCTGGAAAAACTACGAAAGTCTCACATGGCATGGTGTTCATCTGCCTCAAAGTAGGCTCAAGCCTCAGACGAGCCAGTATTGATGTCCGAAAACTGATCATTTCGATATTTGCTGTCCCTGTGAAGGAAATGATCCAACCGCGAAAGAGAAACTGAAGCCGAAAAAAGGGTTTCCATGGTCATATGTCAGAAGCGCGCCAAAGCTACGCCTCCTCAAGAGCTTGATTTTGCAGCGGGGTAGGATGTCTACAGGAGGCTGGAGAAGCTATTAATACTCACCAGCGAGCCGGACATCAGTATGATGATAGTTTTGGTATGGGTACTTCTTTCTCTATCTCCTTGATCTGGAGCACCTCCCCGCCTTGATCGCAGGAAGCCTAACTTGGTACAAGACAACGGCAGAAAGTCCAGACCCAGAACCCACAGCGCTATGGAAGAAAATACCTCGCGATGTCGACTACGATTACAGGGAGACCGACTTTGCTGTGATCGATACGAGGGTGCTGGAGGCGACATCGACATTGACACTTCCAAGGTCTGGGGATTAGCGGCCATGGCGTATCATTCTCAGGATGAGAAATCTCTTGAAGAGTTTCTTGAAATGGTGTGAGGCAAACGCTTAGCAAGAACATCCCCGGATACAACGCGCGAAAGGCGGGAACAGTCAACTCAGTTCGTCAAAAAAGTAAAGGGATCAGACTGAGCACATGGAAGTGCGGAAACATTCTCGAGATCGAGATCACTGACCCGCCGTGACACACCTAGTCTTTTCGCCTATGGCTGCCAAAAACACCGCTTTGGTTGTAATTCCACCTCTCCAGAACGTGGTATATTCCAAGATCATGCCACCGTCTGACCCTTTACCTTTCCCACATGTTCTGATGGGTTCGACACGAAACACGACCATTCTGCAGCCATCCCCATTTCTAAGCAGACCCACTCTGAATACCACAAGCACAGACAAGCTTAATCTGCGCTTGATTTGTGCATCTCAGTACCTTTCTGCACAATAGTTTTTTAAGAGGCTCATTGAGTGCTCACCCCAGGATCTGTCGCAGAGGCATGGACAAAGGTGCACAAAAAAGACGTCACGACGATCCTCCGCTTTTTTTTTCCGCCGAAGATGATGGCTTCATACCGATCTCCAAAGGCTCTGTGGTCCATGTGCCTGTGTATTAATCTCGTCATCGACTCGTGCGGCCGTATCGGAGAAATCGTCAGGAGCTACCAGGACTCCGCAGCCCAACAGCAATTTCTGACGTGGGATGATGTACAATTTTGGGTATCCCTCTTCGGCCGGCAAGAATTTCTTCACAGCTATACTTGCCTTCACATGGCTCAAAGGTAAGAGAACGGAGCCGTCGAAATGGAAGAAAATTACCTTGCGTCTGCTCACTGTGGAGCTCGCGTTCGAAGATACTCTACGGGGGACCCAGCTTACAGGGGTCTCATCTGGCGATTGAGTCGAAATGTGTCCAGGGCGTTGCAAGGTAAAGCAAGTCGCACTTTTATACAACTACCCGCCTTCAATGGGAGAAACTACTTTTCTACGTCACAGCTAACGTCTACACAATGTGAGTACTCCAATCATGGTGCTGTAGAGTCGATTGAACCTTAAGGTCTTTTTAAATTCTGAATTATCGGCTGATAATATTTCATAGCTTTTCTATCTTCTGCACCGCTAGCAGTGGCGCTCGTACTCCTCCGCGCAAGTAGCAGTCTTCCAACAGCACTGACAGCCAAGCTCGTCAGCAGCAGTCTTCCAGCGCTGGTAGTGGATCTGATGGCGGCCAAGAAAGTCGCGGCAACCCATTTACCTTTGATGAGGACGACAGCCCTAGCAGTCGCCCTCGCCCTCGCCCTCGCCCTCGCCCACTTCCGCATCAATCTTTCACTGCTGGTGGTTCTCAATCTGCAAGCCAGCCACAATCACCTCCCCCTCCCCCAACTTCGATTGGCGACCTGGCGAAGTCAGTGGAGATGTTGGACAAATAAGTTGAGCTTCTTATGGGGCTCCTCGTTGATCCTGATCTGGAGATGGAGTTTCGCATGACAATTCGATCGCTTCCTCGTCATCGTCATCGAGGACATGCTGATTCTGCCGTAGCCCCTCCCGGAATAGGGCGATCTACTCCCTTTGCATACGACGAGGATCGTCAGGGTCGAATGCACGCTACCAGTCCGGTTGCCACCGCACTGCTAGCAGGCCTCGAGTTGACTAACTCAATCCGTATTCTGATACCAATCTTGTTTCCACAAAACCATCAGTTCCTCGAAGACTAAGGATTGAGCTCTAGACGCTTACCTTCTCATTACGTCTTACAGAATTCTCTCCCATCTACGCTCGGATGCGTTTACTAAACGCTGTTGGAAGATAGAGTGCGAGGCACTTGCCTTCTCATTCTATCAAATAGAATCTACTATTCCATCTTATGCTGAAGAATTTCCCTCACCTGAGTCCCCATTTTCATAAAGATGGCTACCACAGCCAGTACTAGTCTTATCAAGCGTACCGAAGGTGTTAAACTTGCTAGCCTCAGCTACAAGCTTACCAACGATAGTACGAAGAGCAGATAAAACCTACCAGGATGCAGCAGGGTTCTCAGTCTGCAGGCTTCACGATGACTGAGGCCGTGTACCGGGTTTTTGGCTGCCTACCTCCTCCATTAAACGAACCTTCATTATTGCATGGACAAGCCTTCGGAATTGCCAGCCCTTACTTTCTACATGGATGATTTCTTCGGGGGATTCCAAAGCTTTGATGAATTGTACTGCTTCCTAAGATATCACTTCCTGCCGCGCGTTGAGTGAGCCAAAGTAGATTTGGTACCATCAACTGAAGCGGAGGTTGTACCGCTTCCGAGCGTGCCTTCATCACTCGCAATAGTATCTCCGACTACTAGAGCAGGAGCATCTTTCAACCTCGCATTGGTCTGCTACATGAGTAGGTTCGTCATTCCATTTGCTACCAAAGCAGCTAACGGGGAAGACGTTATATGGTGCCTTTGATGAGATGACTTCTACGGCTGCAGCAGCACTCACTTAGACATTTGCAAACTGTCTGATGTGGGGACAGATATGGCTCGATGCTTCATGATAAGATGGGTAAAGAGAGAAAAGACTCGGAGAAACGTGCGGCGACAGATTATTCTTTACCATGTACGGAAAACCTGCATGCTACCTAGATCGAGGCCAACACTTCTTCAATGAGGAACTCAAAGAACTCTCCAGTTCCGAAGGTGTTGCTGTCAATTACGGTCAAATGAAGGCGGCCACTAAGATAATCAAGGAGCGTATTGGATACGACTGCCAAAGCGGCAGTAATAAAGGCGTACAGCTTGGTCGGAAGACCAAGTCCCTTTCATCTACTTTTTAACCAAAGCTACTCTAGTAGTGAACCCGCTCTTGTAATCATTACTCTTTTAAAAATGACCCAAGTCAGTTCCTGCTCAGCAGTATGAAAAATCTCAAGAAAAGAAAGATTTGCCGTACCGTCCTCCCTTGCGACCGGGAAATACGGGTGTGAATTGTCACAATTGCCTAGCTGAGGCTTTGTTGTTACAGAGGTCACAGCCGTGAGATCGTTGGTCATTCCAACATCCATTATACAGACCCCTATAATATCTTTACGTCCCTCTTTACTGCTACCTCCGGAGCTCACTCTTGAATTTCTTTCTTTCCGGTTTGGTCTGACCTTTCCTCCCTTTACTCGGAGCATCCTTCACACCTGTGGCAAGTTGTGCCTTCCCGGCAGGCACTCGGATAGCTGTTTGTTTCCTTTCTTCTCTGCTTACCTTTTCATACCTATATATTCCGAAAAACCGACGCGTCAGCGCTATTGCAAACCGTGTCATGAGGTGCCGTTTACTCGTCGAATTAAATACGCACCACAACCTTCCCGCCAATCATTGAATGTTCCGAACGCTTAGTAGTTAGGCTCAAGTATTTCTTCTCCGACCTTTTCCTTTCTTCTTTTCTTTTCTTTTTTCTCCAAGCAAACATCACCACCACCATACTACCCACCCACCACCTACCACCACTATATTACCGTGAGTCCTTGTCTGCTTTATTTAGTCTACTATCTCTATTCGTTCTTGTTCTCTGCTGTATTTCTGTATTACATATGCTCATCCCTAGCATCAGCCCCTTGTTGATGACCAGATATATTGTTTACTAGCCCGTTTAACCAACGTTCTTAATTTCTTGAGACTGGCAGTATGAAGCTAACTATGATCTTAGAAAATTATCTCCCTTGTCTTCTCCTCCTCCTCCTCTAACAAAGCCTTCGCAGTAGGTCTCACTTGATCCCTTATACACTCGCCCTGTCCACATGTTTCCGCTCCCTTGTTCCGAACCCGAGCTCAGCTCAAACGTCTAACCAAAACCTTTGACAAGCGACTAACCGCCTACCAGCGCGTGTCTGGCCGGTTTGGGCTGGCCAAAAAACCAGATCCACTCATGGTCAAGATTACCGAACTGAAAGTTCTCTCAGAAATGAGAGTCACTTTGACTGGCATCCTAGATGTCATAAGGTACAAGGTATGTAAATGGCGTTTACTGCGTGTTATCTTCTCGTAGCCAATGTGTTGACCATGCCCTATTAGGCACGTTTGCCTGGATTGGACACCCCTCCTCCATCTTCGACGTGATGAGAGGAAGATGGCAGCTCGAGAAAAGGAGAGGGTACAATCCATACTCGATACGCTTCGTCTTGAATTCAATAAGCTTCAGACTTCTTCCACCGATACGCAGTAGAAGCACAATAAAGACATGGCAGCAAAGGAGCAAGCCTATAAGACTAAGAGGGAGAAAGCAGCCCGGGGAAAAAAAAGGGGTACAATCCAACCTCGATACCCTAAAGATCAAATTCGACAAGCCCCGGACCTTTTCCACCAATACACAGCAGAAGAATATTGTCTTCTCAAATTCCCCAAACCTCACTCACTGAAGTCACCAATTCATTCTTTCTCACATCTTACAAGCCATTCTTTCTCACATCCTACAAGCCATTCTTTCTCACATCTTACAAGCCAGTCTCGCTGGAGAGAAGAAAAAGCTTGAGAAAGTCGAAGATCAGGCTACTCGAGACAGCAGCAAGATTACTGACTTAGGGGACAAACTTGATTAAGAGAAGAAGAAGCTCGAGAAGGCGACGCGCGGGAAGCCAGCAAAAGCGTTCGAACCTTTTATGGCCACTGCTGTAGCTGATATACTCAACGCACCCAAATATACGATGGTTTCCGGCTACCTCTTTCAATGCGGTGAATCAGATCCACAATAGGAAGTCACATTCAGGCTGAATCGAGACTACGATAGTCCTCATCGAGGGGTCTTCTCAGGTGTTTTCATGGGGTTTCATTTTAAAATCAGTTCTCCACATGCTGATCTGACTGAAATGCATCACTCATGGACGCGTACTTTATGGTGACAATGTCACATACAGTAGATAGGTTATGATTAGGGGCGTGGAGGCCCTGAGCAGCGCTTATGCCCAACTTGCTGCCCAAGGATAGCACAAAGCCGATCATCCCAGGTTGGCCCTATTAGCCACTTCCTTCAACGTCCACAGAGGTCCAGCCAAATCCAGAGTGATATGAAGAAGCAATCAATTGCGAAGTATGATGCGAGGAAAGGCGCCGAAAAAGGCCAAATAAGATTAAAAGCTCCAATCGCCAGAGGTTCAGGCCCTTTCGACCACCCAGATGTAAACCAGCGATATCTATACACTGGAATATTTGTAGTAGATGAGATCTACGATACTCGGAGACCTCGCGTCGGCATATGGGAGTTTGTTGGCTCGATGAAGGATGATAGACCTCACCTTCGCTTCTGGGTTGTCGGTATATCTGGTACGCTCATTCATTCCAATCCACTTGATATCCAAGACGCCACGGAGATTATAGGCTGTGCTAAGTGAGATGCTGAAATATATCTACAATATCTGAGAGAGGACAATTGACATGACAATGTGTCATATATGCATGGATGTCGTACAGCCATTTACCCTGCATTGTGGCCACGATTTTTGTTACTGTTGTTTGCATCAATGGTTCAACGAGAAACGAAATTGTCCAGACTGTAGAGCAGAATGTGTTCTCGACTCTTCTCCGGCATTCAGTTCTCCCTCACTTCCCTTATCTGAGAGCCTAAAGGCAATGAAGAGGGTCATCGATAAACATTAAGCCGATACTAAGGATTCGAGCGTAAGCATACAGGAGGCGGCCGACTTAGTTGTTCAGTAGTTCGCTACACTTGATTCACAACTCCCGCCACACCTCATTACTCGGAAGGAGAGCTGGATGAAGAGAAGCAGAGACAGGGGTGGTCTGACAAGCCTATGCGAAAGCTGAAGACAACGCAGCTAGCCTCAACCAAACTTCTATGCGATGCCCCATACTTTGTGCGTTCGAGGCGGGTGATCGGGGGCCCGCCCCTCCCTGTCCGCGCTATCAAGATGCCAAACATGGCATCTATCGCTGTGTTGAAGTTTTACAGGCGATGGAAAAGCTAAACGAGAACGATTGTGAGCAAATGTTTTGGGAAATCCGCCTCTATGCCGCAAGAAATGCCAAGATGCACAGCGGTATATTAGATCTCAGAGGGCAAGCCAAGTATGACGAGGTACTGGAGGTAATTAGAAGCGATATCCAAACAATCGCAGATGGCGGAGAATGCGATGGGTGTAGGTATCATTTCCGATATCGCAAAGGTGGCGCGCTCACTGATTCGCAGATTCCTGAGTGATGATTGAAGTCGCGCGTTTTGACCGCCGCCGGCGCCGCAACGCCAACTTTACGCCGACCACGATAATAAAAAATCGCCGAAAGGCACTTGGCAAGCGCATTACGCAGTGGTGAAAGGAAAATGCTCAGACAGTTCAAATTGGAAGGTCTACCCCCGTCATGCTTGTTAACGCTCAGCAGGAGGTTCTGGCTCTGCGCGCCCGCGTAGCGGAGCTAGAATTAGACAATGCCCTCATGGCGGAAGAGCTTGCAATCATTGTGAGTACGAGGAGGAGATGGGAGTGGAGTCTACTGGCTCCGAGGAATCTGAGGAGTTGCCTTCGGGCGATGCCGAGGAGGAGGCGGGGTCGGAGGGCCAACTCTCAAGCTCCAGCGGCGGCTTAGCGGAGGCGTTGGAGGCGGCCCGTACGGGTCAAGTCTCTGATGTCCTCACTGCATGTTATTCGCCTTCCTTTCCTAATCATCATCCTCAGCTTCTGATTATCAATTTCCACCTTACCTCCTTACACCTCCTCACAGTTATCGTATGCGACACTCCTCGTAATCTTCTGCACCTAGACATCGAAATCAAGAAGACATTACAGCCTCGTGATTCGCAAGTTCAGTTTCGTATTTAAAGCTCTGAGTTGGAGATGGAAAATCTGAGAGCTGATGTGCGCCATTTTATATTAGTGGATCCAGAAGCCCAAACAATGATATTGTGACATAGCTGGAGGATGAGTGGTCTCTCAAAGTGATACTTCCAGACCTGACTTGACATTCTTCGGCAGATTCGGACAAGTTGGACAGAGGAAAACAATCCACGTGGTCATAGAAGTACGTACCGATTTGCCTTCTCAAGTTCAAAATTACTGATGAAGCATGTAGTTCAAGAAAATGAACCACATGCACGAAGATGGACGAAGAAATTAAACTGCGGAGCCCGATAGAGCTCATCGAGAAGGATTGGTTCTTCGAACTTCGATTAAGCTTTACACTGAGACTTTTCTGAATCCAGCTCACTCAGGTAATGTGCGAATGCGCCCATGACTACTCACTTCCTTGATCTCTTCATCTCGCTTAGCAGGCCAATCTTCTGGAGGGAGAATACAACCTCGAGTGTCGGGTTGTGTGGCACCATGGTCCAGAACGGCGGCAGGGTCAGAAATGACCCCGAGTACCAGAGTCTATTGACTGACTGGGGAGCCAGCCAACTCTGGATCATCAGTAATATCATGAACCACTCAGCTATCACGGCGGCTACCACCGATGTCATGACAGATTGTCACACAGCTCCTTTATCCGCCGCCTTTCCCAGAATCTGCGGGTCTACATAGCACATTGCCCAACATGTCAGCTTACCCAGACGAGACGTCACAATCCGTACGGCTCGCTCGTACCAATTACTACCCCGGCAATACTGTTCCACACTATTGCGATGGATTTTATCGTCAGCCCACCTCCTACGGCTGCCGGAATAAACTGTCTGCTTACTATAACATGTAAGTTTACAAAGAGAATACCTCTCGTGGCCGGTAAGGACACTTGGACGGCCCCGGAATAGGCCGAAATTGTTATCCATACTCTCTTACAGCACGACTGGGGAGTGCCTAGGAGTTTTATCAGTGATAGAGACCCAAAATTTATGTCGCCACTGTGCAGGTAGCTATCGGGGTTCAAATCCCCGGGCTTGCGCCCCCACCTCCTGCTCCCGTCGTTGCCGCTGCCGCCCCCGTTGCTGCTGCTGCTGCTCCTCTCGCCGCCGCTGCTGCTCCGGTCGCTGCGGCCGCTGCCGTCGCTGCCCCCCGCCCCCCCCAACCAACCGTAAGTACTGAGAGGGGTGCGTTTGTGAAAGTGTACCCTGACACGTTCCTAGAAGCTTGTCGTCGCTGCGTCCGGGCGCAGGCCGCCGGCGCGGAGCCCTGTGTCCCTGCTCCCGCTGGCGGGAGGCAAAAGAAGTGCGGGAGGTGTTCCCGCATGAAACACCTCTGCGTCGCCGACCCTCTCCCCCGTAAGTCATCCCCCTGGGGGTAGCTTACGCAGCTAACTTAGGCTCTGGAAGGAGGTCTTTACCAAGCTTAATGTCAAATTTCTGACTTCCACCGCCTACTACCCGCAAACGGATAGCCAGTCAGAAAGGACCAATCAATCAACCTTGCACTTCCACCTGACGAGTCATCCCAATGATGAATGGGACCAGATTTTACCTTACCTTTAAGCTACCAGCGACAACTCACCAAGCGGCACTACCGGCATGGCATCGAATGAGCTTTGTTCTGAATTCAAGGTAGCCGATGCCACCAGTCTCTTGCTCGCTTCCGAACCGTCTGAGGAAGCCTATGACCAACCCCGCTTCGATCGCGGAACAATATGATTGTGAGGCTCCACAGTTGTGCCCAAAGAAATCTTCCAACCTCTCCAGATCCATCTCCTTAAAACAATATCCCAAACAAACTCAAGCAATTATCAATTCCTGTCTTCGTCATTGGAAGACGCGAGGAAAGCACAAAGTCTTCCCAAGAACCCACTTTCAATGTTCAGTTGAATTCGAGCCCAAGCAGCTTTATCCCAACTACCAGCTACTCAGCGTTTCCTTTGTGTTGTCTAGTTTTTCAACAAATTCTAGTACATTAACGTCTTATTTATCGACTTATCTGAATATAACGCAAACATCTCTGAATCCCTAATCCTTATTCACGCCCTACCCTGGCGTCAAGTTTTCCGAGAGATATGTAAGGTCATATAATGAAAAAGGTCAATACGAGACGGATACGCACAAACTCCTATATGAGGACCTCACAGCTTTGTGATAATCCTATAAGCAGAGTGGACTACGACGCCATCATGACACGCACAAAATCACTATTGTCAGTCACCTGTAAGAGCATCACAAAAACAAGCCCTCTCCGAAGCCAAAACGTTCTTTCACGAGAGTGGCAGACCGAAGACAGAATTCGTGGCTTTGCTGAAGAAAAATGAAAAGGCACTAATGACTGAGAGAGCCAGCAATACTACTCTAGTGGGGCATTGATGGGCTACAAAGTATTACCTCCATACGTACAGGGACAGGCTGATGCAATGCTGCGTGCGTTCAAGGAATTTGCAAACGCCTTGGTGGATGATATTTCATCTTCTCAATTCGAGTTAGAAGCACGGGATTGTCGTGGTAGTTTCAAATGGCACAACACCCGGGATGGAGGTTTTTGAACAGAACCTAGCAGCCCGAATCTACATCGGATCATGATACGCATGTTTCGCCATCCTCTGACCAATCAGACTCTATTGAGAGCGAAGAATATTCATCCAGTGCAAGAGATAGACACCGCGAACAATTCACTCAAGGATGATGTTCCAAATTCTAGTGAGGTGTGAATGGAATAGTTTAAGGCGAGAGTCGACGATCCATGCTCGTTTACTCCCAACTTGGAACGTATATCACAGGTTTGGCGTTCAGCCCAAGACCTTTGCCTCGCTGCCCCCCCCCCGTCCTCTGGGGTCCCGCCCCCGTGGTCTCGGCTCCGGCCCCAGTTGTCTACGCGCCCCAGAGCCGAAATCAAAAAATTTCGAACAATTAGATCGAAAGTCAAGGGAAAGCTATTGGGTCAAATCGCTGACGGATATTGGAATCGTTGACGAAGTTGATGGAATTAAATGCTTGTCAAGCCCACATCGCAAAATCTTGTCCTTTGAACTTTTCGTCTACATTTACAATGTCGAACGAGATGAAACATGCAGCCATCGCGATCCATGGGTCCAACAGTGCAATCAAACCTTGAGAGTAGTTTTTGTTGTGATGCGATAGCAGCCCGGTCTACACGGAGCATCCCTACTCGAACGAGGAGCCGCCTCAATATTGATCGACCCAATTCTAGAGGAATTGGAATTCTAGGTTCAAGACTGAATACTTTAGGAAGGCTCTGGCAGTTACTGTCGAGAAGCAGCCATCCCTCCCACAGCGTGAGAAAGGTATGCAACGACAGAGACTTGCATAGATCTACTGGTACGACCCCATTGATTTGGTCCGTACTATCCTTTGGGGGTCCACAAACCGTCAGATACACATTCCGGATAAATGTGTTGGATGCGATGCGCCAACGTCTTTTGCTTTCGAAGCTCCCCCTCGAATCTTTTTTAACATTACTCTTTAAAACCTTTTTCCCCCTTAAAGCTCTCTTTCTCCTCTCTTAAAGCTCCACCTTCTGATTTTTTTTCAAACCTTTTTTTTTTTCAATTTTTTTTTTTTTAAATTCAAAGGCTAATATAATTTTCTAATAAAAATAAATTTTCGAGATAAATTTTAAAGACAGTTCTAAAGAGAAGTTCTAAAGAGAAAGCTTTAAAGGGGGGAGAGAGAGGACTCTACAGGGGAAGCTTTAAGAGGGAGCTTTAGAGGGGAAAAAGAAGCTTCGAGGGCAAGGGGAAAGCTTCGGAAGGAAGGAAAAAGTTTCGGGCGGAAAAAGAGAATTTCGAGGGGGAGCTTTAGAAGGAAAGAGAGCTTTAAGAGGAGAGAAAGAATTTTAGGGGAGAACTTCGGGGGCAGCTTCGAGGGAAAGAGAGCTTCGAGGGGAAGCTTTAAAAGGGAGAAAGAGAGCCTCGAAGGGAGAGAAAGAGCTTCGGGGGGGAGCTTCGAGGGAGAGCTTTAGGAGCGAGAAAGAGAGTAAAAGAAGGAGCTTCGAAAGCGATCTTTAAATAAAAGTCGGGATATTGACGATTCTTTCGAGGACTATAGTCCCATTTCGGATGACGACGCTAACGACCTCCCCCCCTCAAAGATATTGAAATTCCACTCAATGCAACTTCAACGGTCTCACCCTCGCCCGTCAAGTCGAGCTCACCGACAAAGTCCGGCAAATTATCGACGCCCGCAACGACACCAAGTAGAGAGTCGACATCGAGAGCCTCGGCTTAAGATAAAAAAGATGGGACGGCATCGAACCCAGTAGACCTCGACACGCTGAAAGAGCCACCCAAGTTAAGCTAGAACGAAGCAGACGATAAGATTTATAAACGACAAGAGGCCGAGAAGGAGGCCTACTCGTACAACGGGACAACAGTAGACAAGGGTAGCCCTAGTATCCCGATCGATGGCCTTGCTACCGTATTCTTGATACCGACAAATCTGAGCCGAATTCATTGGATTCTGTGTGTCGCCAAAAAAGATGAAGCGAATCAATTCTGGGGCATTCATATATCATAGCTGCTAAGAATGAGGGTTTCATGCGCTGCTTCCACAAATTTATCTATGTTGGGCTTCCAGACCGGGGAATAATACTCAAAATCTTGAAAGCACAGCTGGCCGTGTATGATCAAGAAGGATCTTGACGATGCTCCCGATCTAATCAAGGAATGAGGGAAGGGCGGGGACGACCTACAACTGCTCGTGTCGCGTTTTAACCTGCACTTAAGAGCAAAGATCTCATCCGAATTCTGGATCCCGGCCCTGCGGTCGTGCTAAGAACTCTGCACAAAGGCCAGAGTATTCGCAAAAGCGAGGAGCTGCGCACCAGCCCTTTTGATACCGAGATCAACATTCAGCTCTAGAACAGAAAATTATCACAATGAACAGTTACGCCTGCAAACTCTGAGGATGAAGTATGTGTCTCTGTCTTTGTCTAAATGTTGCCTGAGTCATGAATATGTGCTGGGGCGTGGGACTTCCCAGTAGTGAAAAGACTTCTCTACTCAGACAGCAGGACTATATATGTTCACCTCTAATATACTTGTTGATTCTACAAGGTTTTGTGTATCCGGCGGGGCTCATAGCCTGCTCGATCTTTTCCTTTCTCTTCCATTTCACCTTTCATCAATCACAAAAAAACGAGATTCAGTACTCAGTCCTCCATACGATGCATCTATTGCTGCCTATACCACACTTACCCTCGGCTCGAGCTTGTTGACTGAACGAGTTCCACGGCATTCCTCCCGCTCTATTATTATACTCTCATTCAAGCTTTGAAACCACCACGCATTTGTCTTTTGATACATGAACCCGTTGAGCGATCTTTTGACAATTGTAACTTTATCCCTCTTCCTATCGACGCGAATCATATTCCAATACTACTTAGACAATTCAGATCAAGAATTGAACAGCAATAGAATCCATGGCAGATAGAAAAAAAACGATATCATCGAAGAAACCCACTCAGAAGTAGCTGAAGGCAATGTGGATCAGTTGGGATTAGCAGACATATATCAGAGAATGCGGTAAGCTGCCACTGAATCGCACCTCGACCACGTGGCGAGTATCTTAGTCTTTCTAGAAGATTATTCTCATTGTTCTTTCAGCATTCAAGACGGATATGGGGCGAGGAAAGATACATGACCATGAGAGCAAAGAAGTTGTTTTCAAGAACACTAACCGTTGCTTTATCCTACTAGAAACCACTTGTCGTATCATGTTTCTCTGTGATATCAGTCTAGTGGCACATGAGATCATATTAGGCGGTGCAGAAAGCACAAATCCATTGGAGTGGACATCTTGAAATAACATATCTGTGAGGTTCTCAAGCTTGCTTAGTGAATCTATGGGAATGTCAATCTTTGGAGTTTTCACTGCTCTTCCCGTGTAGACATTGGTCTGGAAGACTATTCTGTTGCGAACTTTTTGAAAAGTTTGGGGATGATCACTACTCTCCTCCGAAGGCTGACGTTGCGGCTTCTCATATAGCTACGGCTTATGAATCGACTTCGGGAAGGGCTGTCCCAAATGACAGATGACTACTCGCGCGACTCGAGCAGAAGAAGAAAGCAATGGGAAGGATACCATCGTTCAAGTGGGTTAAGATTAAGGTTGTGGTAACAGTCTATTCCTTTTACTTTTCTTGAACCTTGAATACTTGTTCAGCGGCCCCACAAGTTCTTGCGAATTCAAGACCTGTCCTTTTCTGATGGTTTCTCTTTGCTTCATCTAAAAAACATGACTACTTATAATTCTGCCATGAACATGGGCTTCTCACCATCCTCATAGCAATTCGATACCTCAGATACGCAATTCTCATGGCGATATTTCCGACCCGATCCAATCAGATACTTTCTATCACCCTAAAATCTCGAGTCCTACCCCTACCCTCTAAATTCTAAGGGATACAATAGGTATCAGTCGGCAGGAATGATATCATTCTAGTATAGTTATTCCGATCGCGGACGAGGGCGCTGGGTTCGACGAGAAGGGTAATATAGTACAGGATTATAACACCGCGCGACCTCCTATTTACGAAGAGTAAATCTGCTTGAGAATTTGACCAACGAGGATGCTCGCAAGTCTGGACAGTTTTCTGTAGGGTTGGAGCACTTGGCTCTTATTGCCCGCTCCTCTGGTGAGATAAGGGATTTTCGCCGTTGACGCCCTCCTATCTACCTTAGCGGCTCGAACCACCGCCCTTCGTACCCTTATATCTTACCTTACACCTACTTCTGGCAGAATGGTGGTATCCTTTCGTCATCACGACGGGGTCCTAGGTGAGATTGTCGGATCTGTAAGATTCGATGCCCACAACGAAGTACATTATCGCACTTCTTGGATGTTAGAGGGCGATTGGCAGCGCATAGAGAAAGAGTTTCGTGATCTAGCGGACGGCGCGGGACTGCATGTGGAAGAGATGAAACGAGTGGGCTTTTCTGATGTGGAGGCTGGGTCTTGGGTTGACGAGAGTCACTTATCAAGATGAGGATGTGGGGCCGCTCCCGGACTCGAGGAAGATATTGATTCAGGGGAACGACTCCGGAGAGAGTTATGAGATGGAGGTGGGGGGACGGGGCGGTAGGCTGCTCCGAATGATAGGATGGAAGGAAGGGGAGGGGCTGGGAGCGAGGAACGACGGGATCACAATTCCTATTGAAAGACCGAAAAACGTGCTCTCTTTGCCTGCTGACGCCCCCGACACCGACCATCCGAGGCATTTTGTGGCTCCTGCCGTTCGTCGAGGAAATCAAAGCCCATTTGATTAACGATGCCTGTAGTAAGGACTACCGATTGATGTTCGGGCAGCGGTTCGGAAGGGAGAAGTGGGGTTCCACCAGCGATCTCCTTGCGAAAGACTTCATTCTAGGTAAACAGGCCTGGCGCGAGCAACACAAGCTTCCGACGAGGTCATATCTCATTTCCGAAGACGATGATGATCTGACCATACCTGAACACGTCGGAACGGACGTGTTACCAGACACTGCGCGGATGAAAGAATCCAAAATGACATCAAAATCCGATCATCTGCTCAAAGCCGAGGAGCTCTGCAAATACCCAAAAGCGCCCAAAATGTTTGTGACCTTGGCATGCGCAAAGACGATATTAATACATAACTCAATACTTTTGACCTCTCCTTCGGATCATAACAACAAGACGAGGAAGTACTATAGATGATTCATCAGTGGGTCTAATACATGGAAGAAAATACGTCGAAGGATCAAATATATGTACTTGGTTGACCAGACAAGGAGAAGCAAGAGAAAGGACCCCTTCTAGGCAAGTTTGGATGCAGTGTTTCAGTGCATCATCCTTGATAGCGAAATACGGTCTCACGCTTCTAGCAACATTTTTATGACATCCATATACTTGAATAAGTTAATGTTTGCTCATACAACAGCAATAAGACCGAAGTATATGAAGGCGGTCCGCGGCTGTGCTCAAGATTCTCTCAAAGATTATTACACTTGGCTGAGGGAAGAGGCGCAATCTTGCTTAAACAATCCTCCCAATTACTGACTACTTGGAATCTATAATCAACAGCGATCTGTAGGAGGCTAAGTTGTCTTAGGACAACATCTGCTCAGCTCAGCTCACCCTGAAAAACAACTTCAAAGGCACGCACACAATCGTACAGGAAGCCGGAAAAGCTGACAACGGGGAGTTATTTATCGCCATGGCAGAATGCATGGGTGACTATAATAGTATTTATCTGTCAGGGGATATTGAGCAGTTGGGACCTCCGGACAAGGACCCTGAAAATAATCCGTTTGTAAGACAAACGAGCCGTTTACTATTTAAACGCTAGATTATTTCGGGTTATCCTAAAGAGGACCTTCGCCAGCAATACCGAACGATTCCAATAATTAGCGATATTATTTCAAAGCTCTGGTATTCAAATACCGTCGTATCTACGGTAAAGCCTGAAGATCGCCCAAACGTTATAAAAGCTTCGAACGTCTACTCTAAATTCTTTAGTCGCAAATTACCGTTGATGTGGGTCGATACCGATGGGACGTCTACTAAAATAGGCTATTCTAAGTCTAGTTAGAATATACGTGAACTATAGGTGGCCGTCAAGCTTTTTCAAGAGTACCTCGGTCACGGAGTGGAACCTTAGACTTCAATGCGACAGGGTACGTACTGGGACAGCCGTCACGAAACCATATGGGCCATGCCCACCGCATGGGGAATCAAATGAAGGGCATCGTGGTTCTAATAGGCTACGTCGCTTAAGCGAATCTGACTACGAGTTTCAGCCTTGACGCAGGATTTGTAGGGTGTGGAGTGTGGGACTATTGACGGATTTTAGGGTGAAGAAAAATCCATCGTTATCCTGTGCGTCGTCGGTTCTGAGAAACTGGGCTCTATGTCCTCTAACGCGCGTCTACTTACTGCAATTTCTCGAGCGGCTGATGGGCTAGTGATCATTACAAATAGTACTGGAATTTGTGCTATTAAGAACCGACGTACGAGATAGTAATACGAAGCTCTTAAGCGCCTTATTGGACCTGATAAGAGCGCCAATTTCTTAAGGGACCTCCTAGAGCTCAATACCCTGATGCAGGAGAATATGGAGGAGCCCGATACCGATGTGGATCTGGCTGCCGTCGTTGGGGGTTTGGATAATGCTGGGGCGAATGAGGGTCAAAACGCCGAAGCTGAAGATTGGAACAAAGCTGGAGGTTGGGGTGGTAACGGGGCAAATGGGGGTCAGGAGGCCGACGGTGAAAATTTGTATAGTGATGACGGTTAGAATGATCATAAGGCAAATAAGGGTCAGGAGGCTCCCGGTGGCTGGTGAGAATGACGTCTTACATCATGGCACCGCGCAAAGAAAAGGAAAAGGAACAGCCACAGCCAAGCGCACCGAAGACACCTCGGAAGCCCAAAGGCAGAGGCAAGTCCAACGCAGACCCTCTACAATTCCAAGAAACGCCGGGCCAGACAGCGACGCTGCTCGGAAACGCCAAAAGCAGAAATCCATAAGACGTTTTTGTCCTCGATGCCGAAAAGCTCTTCGAAAATGACCGCAAGATGGCAGGCTACCTCGGTCTTGATTCCACGGGCAAATTGAGAGACCTAGGGTCGCACTCAGAGACCGCGGCGCTCCTCGCGGGGTACCAATATGCGCGAGACCAGGCCTTTTGGGTGCATAACAAAACGAAACGTGCCACATACTCGCCCGGACCCATCTGGGCCGAAATTAACGAAATTATAAAAAAGAGTCAGTTCTACATTATTGGATCCTGAATCGGCAGAGCCTGTCTACAAGGAACTCAAAAAGACCTGGACAGATATTCAGCGCCACGATCTCACACACCATGCACGAGCAGCAATAGTGACCATTGCCAGGTCCCTTTATCGAATACTAAGCTCTTCACACCCAGTGCGCCTGATTATAGATGAAGCTTCGCAGATAAAGGAATACACGACCGTCGCCGTCATCGCTCCATCAAATGCTGATAGGTCTTGGATAGTTCAACCAAAGCGTGATACCAAGGATGTCCAGCTTTTAATAAGTCAATTCATGTCGAATGTCCGAGGTGTCGTCGACGCTCTTATGGAAAGCAACATGTCCACTACCGTCGAGACCATTGGAACAGATTTTGCTTGGAATCTGATCGCTTGGGCGTCTTTACAAGGGCTGGAGGCTCATCATTTCATTACGAAGATAGACGATATGATCACGGATGAGGTCGCATGCGTACTGGGCATGACCGAAACAACTGTTGAAAGTCTCCGCACTAGCATGCCGCGGGCAAATACAACCATCACAACACTTCCAAAAACCCCGCAAAGCCAGTGATCTCGCATAGCTCCCTCGACGCTAGTTTTAATAATATCACCGATAGCTCTCTAAGGAACGCGGCGTTCCATCGCAAACTGTACCTCGCCATCATGACTCTAGACTTGGACAAAGTTTCGTCTGGTGCGGACGGGCCTCAAGTCGTTAAAAAGTTTTACCATAAATATAAAGATCACGGCACCACCTACTACTTCAATGCGATAAAGCCAAAGTCAACTTTACCTATATACCGCGATCGGGCCTTTATAGCCTACTATCTCACGAGCAACTCCACCAAGTTATCTCGTTCTCAAACGCCAATAACTTATCGATCTACGTGATTCTCTCCTCAATGCTCGTAGAGAGCAAGCGTATCTAGATTTACTTGGTGCTGCGAGTTCATGTAGCGAGCTTAGGAAGGTATACGAAAAGCTCGCGGTAAAGATTCGGGCTTTGTGAGTGAGTCGGAAAATGACATCTTGACGGGATCAATATCTCCAAATGGCCACCTATGACGCAGTTTCCTGCTACCTAACCAAACTAGTCTATATGATTTGCGTTATATACGGCCGAAAGGTTATTATCTTCTACGATTAGCCGTCCACGTCGTGGTTAGTAAAGGTTTTGATGTTAGTATTAGATTTTATTGCGTCACCGGAAAACATATTAATATGAGGGTGAAGCCTATTCTTTCCGATATTCCAGCCAAATTCAAACTGGCTGCGGTCAAAAAGCTCAACCCCGCGCATGTCGGAGACAAGGGTCACGTCTCCAATATTCGATGGGAACGACTCCTTCTTGGTCAAGATCTTCGCACTGTTCGTGAAGCTAATGTCTTTGCCGGTATTGACATCAAAGCTCGCCTCCAAGAGTGGGACATTGACCTCACCGAATCCTAACTAGCCGGTCTGAATTACGTCGGCTTCGCGCCTAATCACCTTGGATTGGTTGCAGGACGGTGGGGGACCGGCAAAACAAAGCTTGACATTGTCGTCACCTTGCTACTCATATCGGCCGGCAAGAAGGTCAAAGTTCTTAGTTCGACCAACAAAGCGGCCGATTCCTTCGTCGAAAAATTGAGTGCGGAAATCGCTCGGATCGAGACCAAAATAGGACGCCCACTCACCGAGAAGCATGTGGTCCGTTTCCGCTCGCCCACCACAGAGGCGACTGTCGTTTCGTTGGACAGCCTCAAGTATAGAGACCCCCCCCCGTCACATCTGGACGATGGCAGCCGGATGATCAACTTCCAACTTCGGTGTATGACAAAATTGCGGCGGACATCATTGAGTCCAGTATAAAACGAGCCGAAGGTATTCCCGATCGCCGCTAAAAACTACATAATATTATAAGTATCCGAGTAAAGCATAAGCTCAAAGAGCGCGAGGACGCTGTGGCCGCGTTTAATAACCCCGAAACCCTCGTCCAGGTCCTCGTGACGAGCGTGCGATTCAGATCTACCGCTATTAATCTACAGAAAGATTACAGCGACGTTATCTTTATAGATATACCTCCCAACGCCCAAACCCTACAACAGTGTGATGGTCGGGTAGGCCGTATTAGGTAGAACCGGGCCTAAATACTCTATATACCTACCCTCGACTATACGTACGATCAAGCACTCCAGGTAATCGCCGCGAAGAAGATGATAAGTGTTATTGCTGCGTACACGAGTAGGACGGTCACGGATGAGGAAGCCCAGACTGTGATGAGGGGTGCCAATGAAGATAGTGATGGGGTTGATGTGGATTCTGGAAAGTGAGTGAAGCTAGCGCCATGTGCATCTTTTGAATATATTTCTGGGTTGGGGGAGGGGGGGCGAAGGGGAAGGGGGGGAAGAAAGTGGTAGTGAGAATTCAACATCTAATATATTGTTTTCTTTCTCCATTTCGTTGGTACTTTAGCATCGATACCAATGTTATGTTACTAAGCCATGGAATGCAGACCGTTGTTGAGATGTTGATGAGGACTTGTTTGTTCATCTATGGAGTCCTGTGGTACTTGCAGTACGAGCGATGCATTACAGACTTTTTTTTTCAACACTTCCCTTGCAGCCAAGGCCTTTGTTTTCCCCTCCTTGAGACTGTAACTGTAGCTGTAACTTCCTTGAATCATATGCCTGTGTTCTGCTTCGAAACCTCCTGGAGAACGTGGATCGCGTCGGGATCGTGATTTGCTCGTCTGACGCATAGGGTTTGAGGAGTGGGAACATCGGTGCAATCAAAGATCACTGGTGATAGTATCAAGTGACCGGTTCGTCGATCCCCCACTGGTAAGTCCGTCTGGGTTGCCTGATCTGTTTGATTGTGTTTATGCGGCGCTCCCCAGAAATCGAAGCAGATGGCGAAGAATCTTGCCGGATAATTAGTTAAGGATTTATAAGATGGGCTGTTTTTTTTTTTCCTGCGTACCTCCAGATGACTATGAGAATAGTCATAGACTTCCAACAGGCCACTGCTAACGGATGGAGTGGTATTTCCTCCGCCAGCTGTTCTATACACAGCTCAAGATCATGCGGCCGGGCCGGGCAGTCACTGTAGAAATTAACGACCGAATATGCTAATAACGAGAGTAGAATGGGATAAAGGAGCAAAGAATACACAACAATCCGCGTCAAGTTTGAAATTATCGTATTCATGTTGTAATAGAAGATTGATGTTTGAGGGAGACGGCAGTGGTAGTACAGGAGGTGGTGATAGTTGTTGATAGGGGTTATGAGAGGGTGTAGGAGTAATGTTGGATATTGGGTATGGGCAAACAAGGTAGCATGTGAGGCCTCTGCCAAGGCCATGTGCCAGAATGAGCTTTTTATATATACTCGCATGATTCTAATTCGATAGTATGTACTTTACATATAGTAATTCTAATTTCAGGCATGCATTTGATGGAAAGGTAGCAGCATATCCATCGCCGCATCAATTCAATAACCGCCAATCTACAATTCTGTCGCCCCAGTCAAACCTCTAGATCGAGCTCTGCCAGTTCGGTGGGACCTGATCTTCGGGAATCTGCGGCGGTAGCGAGCCCCGCCTGATACCCTTGGGCTCAATCGCACTGGGGGGGTCGCCCTTCTGCCACAGCAATGTCTTCACACCGGGGGGCCCGTCGCCGACCATGACGAACAGGGATTGATCGGAGTAATCCAGTTCGACCTTCCAGATCATATTAATGTTGGGGTTGCGCGTCAGGGCGGGATACTCCCACCCGGTCCAAGCCGAATCAGGATGGAAGTCTATGCCTTGGGGCACCGCGACGTAGGCATCGCCAGTCGACTGCTCCGCGAATGCCTGGGAAAGGTTTTTGAGAAAAGGGTCGCGGATCTTTTCTAAGTCTTCTTTCTTAAGATCGAGGCCCGCGGGACCAAAGGGTCTGAGGAGAGCTGCCTCAACCGAAATTTGGTAGCCTTGGGTGGTTGATCCGCCGAAGTCGACGAAGCGGCCGCAGATGTTTTGTTTTGCCCAGGCGCTGGCGCCTTGGTATCCAATTTCGCCAAGACCAATGTTGCTCCAGGACGTGTAGAATAAGGACGGATACTTGCCGACTACGGCTTTCTTCTGGACTGCTTGAACGCACGCGTCAACGCCAGGGATGACGGCATTGCACCACCATTCTGACGGGATCTCCTTGCTGGGCTAGAGCTAATTAAGGCAGCTACGCTTTACAAGGTCTCGGGAGTCGAGCTCATTTAGTTTCTCAAACTCGGACCTCGCGCTGAGGTGCCTAGGAGCAAGAGTGATGTCGCGCTCGCTGATAGAGGGTAAATGGATGTCGGGAAGACCGTCTCTTGTGGATTTTGGTGGTGCTTGGGAGCTCGATGAGCCAGTATCGGAGTGAAGAGAGACATCAGTACGAAATCTTCTCCTCCACTTGGCGCTTGCTTGTTCGTAACCTGGCTCCAATGAGCGCGATTCCTTGCTAGAACCACTAAAACATGAAAGACCTGATGGACCTCCTGCCGATGCAATGGCCCTTTCAACGCATCCATTTTTTATCAAATATGGAAGGTTGAAATACGCATATTGGGAATTCCCTGCGCCACCGGTTTTCCACTTCCATCCTGTCAGAGCTCCGCATTTATGTTCTTGGTGGTGCAGATTATCACCATTATTCCCTGCCCAGCCATTGATATTGAAGACTTCAAAAGTCCAGAAGAGAGAATCGTCCCAGTAGGCGCAAGCACCGGTCGGTATCGCGGCGGCTGCACTTGACGCCGACGCTGCAGCAGATACTGCCGATACGGAGGCACCAGCGGTCTCGACAGATTTGTAATGGCCGTAGATAATTGGATCTGTACTGATGGTTGTACTGTCGCCTTCACAGTTTGTATACGAATATCCACCAGCATTACCGGTAGAAGAGCTCTTGCATGCGACAATGATCCCACTTTCAATATCGGTGTATGTGTATGGATATGGATTTGAATTTGAAGTAGGGGCCGGTGTTGGAGCTGATGACGGCAAGGTTGTATAGCCACATTGATCGGGTCGTCCTGTAAGTAGCGGGAGTCTGGTGACAGTGGTTCCGGATGAACACTGACATTCATTACTTACACCGTTGTCAGGGTCGGCGAAGTTTTCACACAACGATAGAGGGGCCGTCGATGGAGCAGTATCTTTAATCCCAGCGCTGTTGCTACCACGTACACTGGAAGGAGTAGTGGTGATGGTGAGCAACATGGTGGATGACACCCCTGAACTGAGGATTGGGCTATTGTCCGTTGCGGTAGGAGTCATTGTTCCAAAACTCTGACTAGTACTCGTAGAGTTCGACAGACCAGCACTGGAGTTTCCAGCTATCACGCCAGATGCTACAATTTCCGCCACAGTGTAGGTCCATTGAATATCACTGGAGTAGTTTAGCTTGAGAACTGGGAGCTCGCCCGAGTAATCGAATCCGGCCATGGTCGGCTCAGGAGTCACCGAAGCTCCAAGAGGACAAGCGGAAGATGTCGAGCTTGTCAGAGCACTAACACCGCATCCTGAGACAACAGAAGTGGAGTAAGTCGAGCAGGAAGAGGAAGTACCTGAGCTGCAAGTCACCCAGTAATCAGTGACGATCTGAGATGAACATGTTGCGGAGGATGTCACTGATGAGGTCTGGCTGCCGAAGACACTGTTGAGGGGTTTTGGGTGGAGGATGGCTGGCTAGACTGATCTGAAGGCTGGCTCTGCGTCTTTGGGTCCTTGCTGTCCTGACCGTTGGGATCATCTGGTGTGTTCGGAGTTGATGGGTCTGAGTCGCCTGAGGGGCCGCTTCTGCCTCTTCCTCGACCTCCGGTACAGAACGGCCATACACACGGTGGTGAGATACCAGGAAATGGAGGAACCGACGGGAGACCAGGTGGACCCCAGTAGACACCACCGGGTCCAACCACGATGCCGCCAACGTACGTACTCGTCTTACCACTGTTATCGGTCTCCACCACGCTTGTTTGAATCGTTGTTGGAGCCGTGATTGTTATTAGTCCAGGGAATGTTTCTTTGTTGTAAACAATCGCACCCGCACCGCTGATAGATAGCGTAGTTATGGTTTGTGACGAATTGTTGAAAGCTGTAGTTACGGACGAGACGGGCACGATGGAGAGATCAGTGCCCAATTCTGGTAACGCAGTTTGATTGGCGCTCGCTGGCTGCTGTGTCGTACCAAGGCTTCCAGAGGTACTGACTCCACTAATTGTCAATTTTTGAGCACTGGAGCCACTGCTTGCAAGACGGGATGCGCTGAACCCAGTTCCAAGTGATATCCCAGAGCTCGAGAGATTAGAAGCACCGACGGTGATACCCGATGGGAGAGGTGCAGCAACGGAGGCCGTATTTATCGCGCTTTGACTGTTAAACGAAGTGATTGGCAGTACCGAAGCACTAGAAGCGTCGGACGATGTGGAGTCTGCCGAATCTATTGCAGCTGCTGCAGATGAAGGAAGGACAAATGGAGGAGGCAATCCCGGAATGCCGCTTGGTTCATGATAAGGTGCCCATCCAACACCGAGAGGGCCAACGACGACCGTGACAAATTTGCTTCCAGGTGTCAGTGTCGTTGTAGTGGTGATTGTTTTTGAGAGCGTGCTGTATTGTGGAAATATGTGGGGTACGAAAGTCTCTGTGACGACCTGAAAGCCAATAGTTCCAGTGATGATGGTCGCGAGGGACGGGAGAGGCAGAGTCGTAGCACCACTGTTGATGGAAAGAGGAATTCCAGTTCCAGTCGGGGAAGATAGCAAAGAGCTAGCATTTCCGCTACTTTTCACGGCAGTGCCATTGTTGTAGCTGACCAATTGCGAGGAGCTTATAGCGGGGGCCGGCGTGGCGATCAAGGAGGTAGTTGAAAGGATAGACCCAGGGAATAGTAGTGAGCCTTGTAGGGATTTCGATGATTCCGAGGGCCGAGTGGCAGATGCTGACGCAGAAGACGCCGACACTCCGGACGGGGTCTCAACAGGGGCCAAAGGATTTGCAGGATAGATGAGGTCGGAGATGGAATAGTTGGTCCCCCATGCAGCTATCCATCCACCCCAGAATCCAGGTTCGGGGGCATTGATGCAGGCGCTGATAAGCGAATCGAAGATGGCTGAGCAAGACGATGGGCTTAAGTGTTGATGATCGGTTCCATTGACAGAATGTGAAATGTTGAAGTACACCGCACCAAATTGATAGTAGACCAAGGATAACGTCGGGCTTGTGACCATTCGCTGTTGCGTAGTGTCACACGCATCTGATATCACGCTTTTTAAGGCACTCGATATGGACGTTGATGCAGGGTCAGAAGTCTGTCGAGACTGGATGCAAGTCGGTGATGCAGTTGCAAGAGCTGCTACCGCTGAAGTTGTATTTTGACATAGTCCTAATGAGGACAGGGCCGCAAGTATTGTCGCACCCGTAAGAAAATTCATCATGACTGGAATGCGACAAGAGAGATGATTGTGCTGGCTTGGAAAACCTTCTGCAGAAGTAAGCGTGCTAGGGTGAAGAGACAGATATGAGTCCGCTGATATGAGCGGTGGAATGGTCTCAATGAAGAATTCAATGGCACTCCGAGGGAATACACATATGTATTTATATTCTGAAGAAAGTGGCGGCGCAGTAGACGAGCAGTGAAGGTGGTTGTATGAACCAGAGGAATTGAAATTGGCTCAGGGGATATGAAAATACAGTCACTCGCTCTCCTTCAGTCCGTGGAGCTGGAAAATTGAGCCACCCAGTGAAACTGCGGGTCAAGTTTTCTCAACATCACACCCAAATATCCGTATGAGATAGCCGAGATTATAGGGGCAGGATATTACTTTGAGCTCTTGCTGTACGTGCTCTGCTCGATTGGCTGCTCTGTGCATCGTTCATTGGGTGACCGGTGGCCAAAGGGGTGAAGTATATGAGGAAATCTTGCGCCAAAGGCTAACGAAATGAGGCTCCACAAGCCATGATTGGTTCTGGCAATGGTAAAATTTGTCGATCCATCGACTTGGAACACGGGCTTAGAAGGGTTTGAGCGGAAGTGAATCAAGATAGCATGTCGTATGCTCACTGCAAGCTGGCGGCTTACAGGTAAAGTGGATCCCAATTGGGCCTGCCAATGATAAAGTATGTCGATCTATCGATTCGAAGTACGGGCGTAGGAGAATTTGGTAGACAATGATCCTCGCTGCAGGCTGCCGGCTTGCAGCTAAAGGAGGTTGTGAACTAGGCCTAGAAATAGTATAGTATGTCGATCTATCGACTTGAAACACGGACGTAGGAGAAATATGCAGGAAACAGCTAAGATAGATGTTAATACGCCCGCTGTAGGCTGCCGGCTTGCAGCTGAAGCGGGCCATGAGGTCAAAGGATGATACCATTGTCGCTGTAAGCCGGCAGCTTGCAGCTGAAGTGGGTCGTGAAGTGAAGGGACATTACGAGTGATTTCTAAAATTTACAGCCATGCTTGTATAAGAAAGATACCGACTCCGCTTTGGGGTAGTATATGGAAGAGGTTCGAAAGAACATTGACACCTCGTACTCTTCTCGAGTAGAGCACATAGCGCCTAGCACAAATCTTGATAGCTGCGTTAAGAATGGAAAGGCTCGATCATCTGAGCTTTTCATAGACTTCTGACCGCCTCAATAGAGTAAGCATTGCACGGAGCAAACTCGTAGAGGCACCTGGCACACTTGCGCGGCTAAAACGGTCCGGCTCCTCGGGCGCGGAAATGTCAACGCTAGCTCTTTAAGGCTAGACTAAGAAATGAGATTGACCTTTCGGCCGTTATTATAGCGGGATTCTGCAATGTAAGGTGATCCAATTTGTCTGTCAATCTCTAGCGAACGACAAGCACGCCACCCCGATGTCAGGACCAGTCACCGGAACAACAGTGTTTCACCCTCGCCATGACAACGTATCCTTAAGTCGAGCACAATCTCGTTCGACCAGCCCTTCCCATTGCCCACTCAAGGACCTCCCTTACCACGTTAACAATTTCAACTATCGCCATTGTCTCTCGTAGTCTAAACGGAACATGATGAGTAGCTTGATAACCCGGATCGGACGAGAATGGAGTAGGTGGTGGGGGCCAAAAACGCCCGACGACGTCCGCCTGAAAACCGCCATCCTGACCGAAGACCTCCCAGCCCTTTCCCACCTCCTTGAAACCACCTCACCAACGACCGTCACTCCTATCGATGCTCTCCTTCTCTCAGCCAAACTATCCCGCCCAATATCATTCGACTACCTCCTAGCGCACCACCCGGACCTCGTCTCGTCCCTCAGGACCGAGTCCTTGCTTTACGCCGCCCTAACCGGTGATTGTATCCCCGTCTGGCGCACCATTCTCGCGCACGAGCCCAGGGCCAAGAATCATCGTTTCGGTCACCACGGAACGGTGATCGAGTCGTGCGTGTCAGGGAAAAAGAAGGAGCTGTTGCGGTATCTGCTAAGCGAAGGCGCACAGGTGGAGCTGGGAAAGTCAGTATTGCTCCGAGCCGAATTTTTTGAGGCGGATGAGGAGATTAAAGACATGCTTGTTCAGTATGGTGCCAGGACGGACTTTGCCGAGGAGCGGGAACCCGAAGGACCCTCAGCGTCTGCGGATGCGATTTTAGGGAATCAGGTGATAGCGAGGTGTGAAAGATATCTGCAGGACAGAGAGTCGAGGCTTCTGTCCCAGCCTCCTTCTTCGCCCATGTAGCGACCTATAAGAAGCTTGAATTTTCAGATTGAAACAAAACTTTGCCAAGTTGTCGGTCTAGTTCCATCTAGCAGCTCGGGCGGGCGAGCATGGTGGCAGTTGTACAGAGGGCATGCCCTCGATCCAGTCTGGCTACGAACGGACTAGACAATAAAATGTCCTTTATCGTGAGTATGTCCAAGACTCTGGGCAAAAACCCAATAGCTTATGACACTGACAGCACTATACCTACCGATTGTTTCTCCCTAAAACCTTGAACCTGCATCAGACTTGTCCTTCGCAATCATTTGACACAATCATCTCAGCACGAAAAGCGACCATCCCTCCTCGTACTACATCCATCCTATGCGTTACAATGTTCGGCGACTTTTGTCAAGAACACGACTATGCACATCACAATCAAGTATGCCAGTCTACCCTGCAGAATCAGATTCACGTGATCTTAACTAGCAGAGTCGCATGATAGTGAAGATTGGAGCAGATATTTCAATGCTCTCCGCCGCAATAAGGATGCGATAATCAAGGGTCATTAGGTCAAGCGTCATACTTTGTGGAGGGAGAAGCGGGGGATCTATGTTGTAGGTGGCGCAAGTATCGAATTGAGTTTATGTATGCTCGCCTAAGGGGCGTAATTCGGGCCCCACTCCCAGGAACCAGCGCTTATATGTTGTAGATCATACCTACTTTAGGGTTACCTGCCTATAAAACATGGCACTGAACGCATAACATCAGCCTACTTTACCTTAGAAAAATACTCCATCGTATCCGAGCGGTTTCTTTCCAAGCCCAACGTCATAATGCCAAGACCCTGTTCGGTGTACGGAATTTCCGAAAGTTTCTCGTTCATCTTCTAAAAGTCGGCCATGTTCTCGTCAGCTGGTCCAATTGTTCTCGCTCCACTTTCGTCGAAATGGCAACACCACAATTCCCAATCTCCCCCCTCATCTACCTCCCAGCCCAATATTCCCTCACAGCCCTTCTCGTAGCTTTTACCCCGCCTGACTCTTTCCTCCGACCTCTCTTTCTGCCAATCCTTTTTTTCTGCAACTATGCCCTTATCCCAACATATTTATCTTACATTTCCCGAACACCTTGGGTCGGCTTTGTCTCTGGTACCGCATTAGGCGGGGTGTTGGAATATATTGAGAAAGTAAATCTCTGTCAATGGAGCTACGCAAATTATGGGCCTCGCTCAACGAAATCGGACAATCGGCCATCGTCGAGTCAGCAGGGAAAGCAAGAGGGAACCACATGGGAACGTCTCAAGTTCGGATACTGGGTCGCCTTATCAACCCGCTATATCGGCTCGCCGTATCAAGCGCGCAATATACCACCCTACTCATACTCCAATCCTTCTTACATTCCATCTCGCTCGGCATTCTTAGTAAAACGTGCCTCCATTTTCATCCTCTGCTATCTTGTCATCGACATCATGAGTCAACTGAATCAACCTCTTACCAACCCGACCACGTACGCTGAGAGTCACGTGCCTTTTTTGACAAGGCTGCAGGATATCACGATGGAAGAACTCGTGACGAGGACTATGACGACTATGTTTTACTGGGTCGGTATCTATGTCATTGTGCAGGGATATTTTTCGGGCATGGCTTTTCTCTCGGTGGCCTCTGGCTTGGACCATCCCGGGCTATGGAGACCACTCAACGGGCCTATATCTCAGGCTTACACTATTCGTGGGTTTTGGGGGTACGTTGTTTATCTTCTTCTTCTTCTTCTTCACGCATCTTTTATCCTCCCTCCCCCCTTTGACCACCACCACCAACCCACAGCCCCTCATCTCCTCCCATCCCCACCCGATCCCTAAACCCCCCCTTCCCCCAAAACATCCACACAACCAACCCCCGCGCTCACACCCTCTCCCATCAAAACAGTACCTTCTGGCACCAACACTTCCGCAAAAAACTCACAATCCCATCCCGCTACCTAACCTTCCACATCCTCCACCTCCCCCGCTCCTCAACCCCTTCCTCCCCACCCCTCAAACTCCTCTCACGATACACCCAACTCTTCCTCGTCTTCCTCCTCTCCGGCATCCATCACCAAGCCATGGAAACCTCCCAGGGCGCCAAATGGTCCGAAAGCGGCGCCGTGCGGTGTTTCGTGATGATGGCTGTGGGCATTGCGCTGGAGGATGCGGTCCAGTGGGTCGTGTTTGACGGCTTGGTGGGGAGGGAAAAGGCGGGGAGGTGGTGGGCGAAGGCGCTTGGGTTTGTGTGGGTGCTGGTGTTTTTGACATATGCGACGCCTGGGTGGGCGTATCCCGGTTTGAGGAGGTATACGGGGGGTTGGAGGGATGAAGTCTTGCCGTTTAGTGTGGTGAGGATGGTGAGGGGGTAGGTAGGTGCGGGGAGGGAGATGTGAGAATGGGTCGCGATGATATGGGGGAGGGTGTGAATGTGTGCTTCATCGTGGGTAGGTTAGATCGGTATTATAACAGCGAACATCAGAGTAAATAAATAAAATAGCCGTCAAGACCCCATATCAGAAGAACTACAACATACTCCAAGCAGAGCCCCCCTCTTCTCCTCCCCTCCCCAACACCTCTCCAAAACTCCCACCCCACAACCTCAAACTAAAACTCCAATCCCCGCCACGCAACACCCGAACTCCGCGACCCATTGGCCGTCAATACATCAATATCTATATCCAACATCCCCACCAATCAATCACCGCTTGAACCTGCATCGCTGGCATCAAGCCTCTAAGATCCCGAAAGAGCAGTCTCTCTCTCAGTGTTAGGGTAGCAAACAAACCAAACTTTGGGAGCATGATAGCTTGCTTTTTGTTTTATGGAGGTTGGGGAGGGGGGGGGGGGAGAGAGATATGTTATCGCTAGCTTACTTATTCAAAGGTCAAGATTTAGTTTTAGGAGTGGCTTGGGCGGGCGAAAGGAGGTAGAATTTGCTGGAGACTGAGGAGAGGAGTTGGGTAGCTCGGGGAGGGAGGGGAGGGGAGGGGAGGGGAGGGAGTGATGAGATGCTGTTGGGGGGTTGCGGAAATACGTGAGGTAAGGTGGGGACGATGTATTCCTTCCTTCCTACTGAGACTTATATCTCGGCTGCGAATGCCTGGGGTCAAATCGAGAACTTTTGGTTTACAACTTACCTTACCATCTGTAGATATTCAACCAGACTTAAAAGCGTATGTTGAACCGTTGAACGTTTATGCAACTTGAGAATTGCGCTACTCTGCGGTTTATATTTTTTTCCCTGCCCCGAGCTTAACCGTAATCCGTAATACTCAGCTTGGGCACTCGGCTGGTGACCGAGGCCCTGGAGGTGTCTTTGTCGGGAGCAACTGATGATATATACTCTGATGCTTCCATGGCGTGGTCATCTTGCCAAAGATTGTCATTCAGACTGTGACTTTCAAAGGCGGTCGTGTACCCCCGTGATGCTCTTCTGACACCTTCCCCGTCGGTCGTCGGGTTCTCGGTGTCCACTTCGTCGTTCGGACTGTCATCCCAGCTTACTGGACTTCCTTGCTCGTCTTCGATGCTGATGGACGGGATTTCTTTATCTACTGCGGGATGTTTCGAAGCAGTTGCTTTAGGTTCTTGAGGCATGCTCTCGGGCCTTTGAGCAGCATGTATGTATGGCATGAATACGCCCTTGACTGCCGGCGATGTACTGTCTTCCACCATGTCCAGAGCCGTTAGGCCCTCACGATTCTTGGCCTGTACATCTGATCCCCATTGCAGTAAAAATCCGCAGAGATCTAAATGTCCTTCCTCGGCAGCCTTGTGCAGTGGGGTGCAATTATCTCGAGTAGTGAGCCCCAAATCATAACCAGCATCAAGCAAGAGTGTGACCGTGGTTGCGTCACCCTGCGAGGCCGCAAGATGGCCAGCGGTCAGCCCGAGTGGAGTTTGGGAGTTTGGATTAGCATCGTTCTCAAGTAGCAGGGCCACCAGGTCAGAGTGGCTACCGTGAGCGGCATGGTGAAGGGGAGACCACATCCATCGATCAGATATATTAGGATCTGCGGAGTGCTGCAGCAGTACATTCGCAACTCCTAGATGTCCACCTTTGCATGCTTTTTGAAGAGCATTGGACGAATCCCCTGCCAGCGATAGCACGGAGGCGCCATATTCTATCAGCAGTCTTACAACCTCTGTATGACCCTCTGCCGATGCGCAAATCAGTGCACTATCCAGAGCGCATTTAGAACCCATAGAGTGATCTAGGAGTAATTTTACGAGCTCGAGCAGACCGCACTCGGAGGCAGCTTCGAGCGCGACCAAGTTTCCCCTTCGTTCCTTATTTATGTCCTCAAAAACCCTTGCATAATTACGAGGTCGGAGAAGCAATTTCCGCAAAACCACGGTAGAAAACAAAATCTTTGCTGGATCGTTGACATATTCCAACGCTTTTTGCATGACTGTTTGAAAGCCAGTATCTTTGCCAATGTTTTTGACGTGCAAAAACCAGAAAAGTGAAGCATATGCAAGAAAGGGGTGAGATAGCATGACCTCCGAAATTATCTGGTCGCTGGGAGTTACATTGGCAATATCATAGGAGAGGTACGTAAGAGACGCCATGGAGATTTCCACTTCCGCATTCCCAAAGAGTTGCAGACGTTCCTTGTCAAAATACTCTTGAGCCGTGTAATGCACAAGGCGAATGACCTGGCTCCCCGCATCGATGACGACAAGACCAGCACAGACATCGATCAGGGACTTAGGCGATAATAGATTGTCGGTGTCCAGATCGTGAGCTCCTTCATCATCATCATATTCGACAGCGAGGCCGTGAGCTAGCTCTTCGACTTGTAGCGGGCGCTTGGTATGCGTCACCCAGCTCACTACTCTCATCCCCAGTTCGCCATCGTCACCGGACTGTCTTCGTATCCTTTGTACGGTTTCTTTGTATAAGTCGTCGAGCTCCCTGGGCATAGAGGTGAGTGCCAGCTTAATCTTTTTGACCGTCCTCGCAACGCAGATTCTATCGATCTGGAGTGCGGCGAGGAGATACCTAGAAGAAATTCGGTTTATCGGTATGATAAAAGAATAGACACGGAAAGAGACTTACATGCCGCACGCCCGTGTGGAAATTGTAGAAATAATCTCGTCTTTTAGCACTGGCGTCACTCGATCGACGAACTCGTCCTTCTCTTCAAGCTTCTCCTTGACAAAACGTTGGAGCTCAGACTCAGGAGCTGCAATATATATCCGTGGCGCCATACTGAAAAGATGACAAATGTCTTCGCTATTAGGGCGGCTCGTCACGAAGAGTCTGGTCGAACCGTAGGGAAGAGACTTGAGCAAGGGAAGAAATTGTTTCCTCTGCTGCAGAGCTTCGCATTCATCAAGAGCGTCAACAACAATGTATGTCCGTTGGCGCTCATTGCACAAAGTGACCAACAAATTTCGAAGCTCCTCTAAGCTTGGTCTTCTCCTTTGGGGCTCCAGGTCTTTATATAGTCTCTCAAGCTGTAGTGGTAGTCTCTTAGGCCATCCCACAAGCTGGCGTGCCAGGCAAGCGATGAGATTCGAAGCTGTTTGCATCACCTGATCTTTGTAGTCACAGTACACGTACGCTAGACGTACATTGTCGCAGACTTGAGTTTTGACCAAATGATCCACGACAATGGAGCTATATCCCTATCATTCTCCCACCTTACTTAGTACAGGTAGCCATAACGTACGTGATAACTGTTTTCCCGGTTCCGGCTGGTTGGGCTCTTTAGCCAAACGCTCCATTGAAGTACTGCAGACAGTACTTACGGTCTCCTGGGCACCACAAGGTCCGATATGAGCTTTCACTATTCACCCATCTTTGAAAGCAATCGTCCGACAGCAACCAAGTGCCTGTGCTACCGTGGCGCCTGGAAATGATATCTTGTTGTTTCTGATACATGTTCAGTGGCGAGAGCCACTCTAGAATAGCTGCGACTTGCGAATCTGCGTTTGCTTTTGTTGGAGACGTGATTTAGAGGTAAGTGACTTTCTTACCTTGCTGGTCAGATCTGATACATCTCACTTCGCTCAGGGTAAGTTTTCCCACAGCTCTAGGAGCAAAATTCAGCGTGAGAAAAGGAACGTAGGCTTAGGAACATTATCATACAGATTGTCAACAGACAAGGCGGTCTGGTAGATCTCAAGATGCCGGTGTAACGCTTCGATCAGAGAGACAGTTTTTTCCTCCGAAAATGGCCACGTCAAGGCCTTCAACTTCTTCCGGAAAGCCCCAGCGGTCACTTTGGCATCTAGTCCATTGCGAACGTCGATGAGTAATCCCAGGTAATGCTTTCCATCCTGCACAGACAAGAGGCAGGAATGGTCACCCTCGCCAAATACTTGAACTCCATCAATCGTCTTAGTCAATTTGTCAATCTTTAGGAGAACATCTTCCATGCTCTCCAGTTCATTCAAAAGACGCCGCATAGTAGTTGATGCACCATGGACGCCATTGATGTAGGTAGAGGTGATCTTGATAACTTCAATAGTCAAGCTGAGAAGCCCGGCCACTCCAGACGCGATTCCAAGCACCTCCGCCATTGCAGATGACTTTTCGAACTGGAGTGACCAGTATCCAGGTTATTTAGCGAACAAATGCCAGCTCACCCTCTCCACCCTCACCACCAGATTTCTTCGACGAATCAACTGTGGGTTCAAAATGAGGCTATACACACGGTTTGTAGTTGGTTGTAACACTCAAATCTTTGAACCAGCAATTGGACGGTTCAGCTATGAGGGGAATAGAGTTTAGAGCTAGTACTAGAATGGCTGGTAGGTCAATTAGCACTACTACATAATAGAGACCAATCATTCACATGTTTCACGAACCAGTCACGCCACTTAACTAACTACCAAACAGACTGCCTCAACTTATAATCCACTAGTCCGCGACTGGACTCCCGAGAGCCCTCCCTCCACCCTCCCTCTTCAACGCTATAAGATTCCCAATCCTCGAAGCTGTGGGTCATATTTGCTATGCCGAATATCACGAACAGTAATGGATACCCCCTTGCGGCTGGGGTAGCATCTTGGTGCGACCCCGCGGCCTCAGTCTCTCATCAACCTACGTACTTTACAAGATGCAGCTAAACCCCTCGTATCTGTATACTGGGGGGAAAGTGATATAAATCATACACGGATGGTAGTGCGATGAGGTACGTATCCACCGTGGTAGGACGACCGAATGAAACACAACCGTGAGGGTGCTCGGGTAGTGTTTGACCCGAGGATAGGATACGGAGCTCTTATCAATGCTACTTACATACAAGGAAAGAGGTACATGTTTACAAGTCACAAGCTCATGAATGTTGTCAAGACGCGACACTCGATCGGATTCTCAGGCTCTGTTCAGTAATTTGGAAATTACTCTCATAGACTGATATTATTATGCATTATGATTTCAATAACATAACATAAAATACTTTACAGGATTTAAAAACCCGCACGCAGACGGGATAGACGTCATCCGCAGCACGGAAATCCACCGAGGCGTCATCAGCCCATCACCGCCTGCCATATCCCCGTCGCGAATTTCTGCAGCGAATACTTCTCATGCACCTGCGGTTTCCCTTGCATCTTCGCCTCCGCATTGTCCCAAATCTCGTTCAGCGCCGGACGGTCCTTTGCCCCTTTGAGATTCATCTATTCGTACATCACACCCATCAGCAAACCCCTCAAAAATAACACACACACCCCCAATCCCGCCCACCTCGAAGGAAAAGCAACTTACGATGCTAGGAACAATAGCCCACTGATACAGCGGCGTGCCATCCCTCTTGATCACCAAGACGGCCGGCTGCGCCATGCCGTGCGGATAGCCGCCTTTCTCCGAAATGGCCACGTTGAGCAGGCCGCGCCTTTTGAGCTCGGCGGCGAGGACGTTGTCCGGATCGACAATGGCGTCGCCGCCGTATCCTGTCTTGGCGCGCGTGGCGGCTAGGTGCTCGGCGGGCTCGGCGGTCACGATGACGGCGTTGCCGTGGGCGCCCACGATTTGGTCTTTGAGCGATCGGAGGTTTTTGAGATAGGAGAGGCAGAAGGGACACCAGTGGCCGCGGTAGTCTGCGGGAGGTGTGAGTTGGGGATTGAATTGTGGGTGAGAGGAGGGAGAGAGGGAGGGGAGGGGAGAGGTACAAACTACGAATAGGAAGTTGGCGTTGTTGAGGAGCTGGTCGAATTGTTCGATGGGGTTAGACATGGTTGGAGGATGGTGAATGGAAAGTTTGATGGTGGTGGTTTTTGAATGTGAGCCGGGTGAGCGAGATATGGAAGACGGGAGTTTGATTGCTTTTCAGAATGAATCTGTTCGGAAAGAATGGTGGGAAACCAGCATTTTTATACGTATATCATTCTCCGTCAATCTCGAACGAAGCTCGTATCTCGCACTCTTGTTATTTCTGGATAGTGCCTTTGGAAGGAAATGATTCCAAAGCAAACGGTTAACATGCGTTGGCATTCGGCCCCCAAAAACGGTCACAGCCTCCACGTACCGTTGGATTTTTAATGTTATGTTTATGCTTCCGCGCACTAAAGCACTCTACTCTAACAATTCGGCGCCCTGTAAGCACCGAGAACCCTCATCAAGCCAGTTTTTCGAATTGTTAATCGCCGGTTGGAATTGTCTTTATAGCATAGCCTTCGCGGTCGGTCGGCTATCTTTTCCCCCTGAAAAAATGATGGCGTTGTGTTGCGCTCTCGTCCCTTGCGCGAGGTGGGTCTCGCGCTCATAGTTTTGGGGGGACGATTAGTACAAGATTTGGCATCTTGGCCGCGTGGACTTCTTAGTTGAGAGTTCCTTTCTCAAGCGTGATGGAGGGATTTCGGTGGTTCGCGTTTGCCTGAAGTACTCTACGCTACACGTGTCTACTTGCTTAGAAAGAGCTTTTGATAAGTCAGCATTCGTTGAACGAGTTTCCTGCATGGCTTGAACAGAGTTTGAGCTCTTGTAGAGAGAGTGCAACCGGAATACTAGATGGGTTATGAGGACTGTTTTGGTACTTTGGGCGATTGACGGCCTTAGTCCTATACTTGCTGCTGAATGCTAATTTGACATGCTTTGTGGTAGGTTGCACGAGGAACGAATGTTAGGTTGGTAATGTGTACTCGCTACTATACTTGCTCGTTTTCACTGTGATTTCTGAGGGAGGACCCCTTTCATATGGGCAAATATTCCTAGGTAGCAACGGCTGATTGAGGTTGGTATGATTACGGACGTGACGGTGTAAAATCTACACAGAAGTCGGCGGGACGGTGCGCAAAAGGTATTCAGTCAGTGAAGCAAGAAAACTTGATAGGAGTCTGGCAAAGGATTGACGTATTGAGCGCTGGGGTCCCTGTCAGAAATATACTTTAGCGGGCACACAAAGCAGAAGGTATGGGCAAACCAGAGCTGTCCTAGAAGAGAAGAATGAATGGTCGTTCAGTCTGATCATGTCACGCACATTGATGCGGTCTCTGAACTAAAAGCAACCGTGCAGATTCCAGTCAGCATGAGCACACAATCACCATTCGCTGAGTATCCAAGCCTTATAAATATAATCAAAGCCCTTTGTCACCCTTCCTCATCCCCTCCTTGCTGATAAATGTGTCGACTCCGACCAGGATCCTTTCTCATCTGCTGGCCTGACCCAGTGAAGCCAACTCTCGCATTTACGCCTTCCGGCGTCCTGAACATGCTCTCCTTCTTCGCCACCTTTCCGGTCTTTCCCTTCATGCTGAAGTCCTGCCACTTATTCTTGCCTGCTTCCAGCTCCTTGTTTGCTTTGACCTTGCGCGGGACTTTCGCTGGTCGCACCGGTCCGTCACTGACTTTGCTGGGCTCTTTCTTAGCTTGACTGGCGAGTGTGGGGTCAATATTAGCTGCTGCTGATATCACACTACTGTTGGTGGGTATCGATGAGACGCTCGGTGTTCCTGGTAGGCCATCAGCCTTGCGCTTTTTTGAGTCGCTTGAGATCGCTTTGATATCGTGAGCGGATAGAGTTTCGCTTGTAGAATAGCTTTTGAAGGTGACGATGTAGACTGGCTTGCTGGATGAGCCGGTAATGGATGTTATCCTGGCAGGATAGAATGCCTTGTCCCCGGACTTCCACTTTGCCAGCACATTGTCGTTGACAGAAAAAGTTGTAGGGGCTTGAGGTTCTTCAACCGGACTTTGAGGTGCAGCGGGCCTGCGGTAGCCCGCTTGGAAGGCCGGATGGTTTTCTTTTGACCACTTCTCCTTGACTGGCGGTGGCGATGGCTTCTTAGCCGGTGCTGGTGCTGAAGCGGGCTTTAGCTCTGCGATTGCGCTTGCGGTGAGGGAAATGACTTCTTCAAGCTCTGTTTTGAGTCCTTGCAGATCTGCATTGTCTGGGTCGGCTTGTAAGCCTGATTGAACAGTGTCGAGCTGTCGAGATGGTAGGAATCAGTATCTGGTGATACAGGGGGAAGAATAAGCGCACTGACCTGGAGTTTATATTCTCTTATCTCGGATTCTAGTGAGGCCACTTCATTGCTCATACTGCCCGTCATTTCAATATGTCAGAAAGCTGTAATGATAGTCTGCTCATAGGGCTGTTACTTCCAGGACAGTGATGAAAGCAAGCCAAAAGCGTTGCAGTCTGATCTGGTTCCGTGGAGAGTGTGATGTAATGAATGTCCTTGGTTGTATGATTACTTTAGTGGCTGGGCCCAACGTACTCGTATGACTTGGGACCGGATATCGGGATAATCTTACGCCGCAGACTGGCCTTGGCACTAATGCAACGTTGCTGAGAAATCCAAATGTAGGGCGGTATGCTAGCCTGGAAGATAGTACACTTTACGAGGATTGATTGGTTGATTGGATCAATTCATCCTTCGTTCCAGGCCTCATCTTATACAGCTTTACAAGTCAGAAAAGTACAGGGAAGAATCAAGAGTCAGGAGAATACCGAGCAGCTTCAATTACATTGTGTCGTCATTCTGCTGATCTGTGCTCAAGTGCCTGACCATTTTGACGAGAATATCATGCATCTTTCCAAGACCCGTGGTTGAGTCAAATTGTGATTGGCTCAATATTCTATTTATTTATCATTTTCTGATCACTACTCAGAGAATCGAACCCCTTCTTCCAGGTACTAGGGTATTCTATATTCTAGCACGGCGCGAGGGAAGAAGAGAGAGTCTAAAAGAGGGGCTCAATTGGTCCTGCATTCAAGATTATCTGGTCCTCAAACCCTTATCTTACACACACCACCGCCTTTTCGTTTCCCTTCTCTCAAGTCGAGTAGCTCTCTTCATTCTCATATATTGATCTTCTCTAACTTCGTCTTCCTCTAATCTAGAGTTGTCCATACCCTGCGAGCCCTTCGTGAAAGGTCAGACACTCTCGGTTCGCTTGTCTTGTCAACTGGTACAGGATCTTTCAGTATCAATAGCCGTTTCTTTCTGGCGGGGTCTTCCGTCTTCTTTCCGAGGCTGTGTCCGCAAACTCCTTCAACTTTCCCAACATTTATCACGCCCTTAATTCCATACATCGATCCTCATCGATCGCCATCCATCACTGAAACAAATAACCTGCAATATCATGAATGGTACTGCGTACGGCCCAGATCTCACCTTGACGCCTGACCAAGAGGGTCTACTTCGCACTGCCTTGGCCTCCAACACCCCCAACCGAAGCTCCCCTCAACTCTCAAACTTCGGTGCCTCGAGCGTTACGCGATCAAACACCAGCCCAAAGCAATTACAACAAACCGACAAAAACATGGCGAACGGACCAAACATCTTCGCCTCCCCAGTGCAGGACACGCCTGGCTCAGGCCAGCTCGGCAGCTTTGACGAAAGCCCCTTCCTAGATTATGAAATCGAGGATGGAAACTACGACTGGGACAACAGTGGCGATCAGCTGTTTGGTGACCTTCCCGGCACAGAGTCGTATGGCGATGGCGAAAATCACGACAAGAGAAAGGCTTCCGTGGATGAGGAAGATGAAGAGGAAGGAACCAGCAAGAGACGTGAAGGAGATGACAAGACTGCGAAGAAGCCAGGGCGCAAGCCATTGACTGGAGAGCCAACTTCGGTACGTTCCCTCGGACTATATGATCTATCTACACAACTAACATAATGCTTCTTAGAAGCGCAAGGCGCAAAATAGAGCTGCCCAACGAGCGTTCCGTGAGCGCAAGGAACGTCATCTGAAGGATCTCGAGACCAAAGTCGAAGATCTCGAGAAAGCTTCCGAGGCAACGAATCATGAGAACGGACGCCTCCGCGCACAAGTAGAAAAGATGAACATTGAGCTGAAAGAATATCGTAAGAGAATGTCATTGAACACTACAGCTGCTAGCTACTCTCCTCCACCCTCCCTCTCTCAGTCCCACAGCTATGGCAATGCCGGTGACTTCCAATTCAACTTTCCCAAGTTTGGAGACCTTCCAGGCTCGTTCCTGAATAATGGCTCGATTGCAAAGACTACTTCCCCCACAGCGATGGGCCAACGTTCAGCTTCTTCGAGCGCCACCCCTCCAGGTATTGCTAGACAACAGTCGTCAGGCGCGAGCAAGTCACCACCAAGCTTCAACGGGTTGTCATCCACCACTTCAGGGCAATCCGGACCGAGCCAAGTCGTGAGTAATGGTTACAACAACAACGACAATAACTACGATGATCTTAACGGATTGTTCGATCCGTCGGTAGTGGAGAAGGCCAGTCGTCAGAATTCAAGAAATCTTCTCAGTCACGCGCCGAGCAATGCTAGCCCTGCGCGCAAGCAGAACGGTGTGAATGGATATGCAGCAGTTCCCACTATCCAGAACAATTCATCCACATCCGCTACTGGATCTCCGACATCGTCAATGTCACATGGTGCTCTCGACTCATCATGCGGTACTACGCCAGAGTCATCGGCGGAATCGCCCGACAATCGGAAGACAAGTGAAGGAGGATTTGATACTATCACCGATCAGAGCAAGCTCCAGAATAATGGTAAGCATCATTGGAGCGCTCTCTGAAATTGCCTCTAATTAGATAGGAGCTTCTCCACTTACGGCCAAGTCTCCAGCCGTTGAAGTCAATGGTATCGACTGGATGGCCCAGCAGAATGGTGGCGCATTCGATCCAGTCCTTTTCGGCGATTACAGAGATCCCCAGGACAATGTTTTGAACAATAATGTCTTCGGCGATTTCTTCAATGACGCCTTTTTGTCGCAAGACTTTGGCACTCCATTCTACACTGGCGAGGCGCCCCCTAAGACGGATCTGACGCAGGAAAACAAAGTTCCGGAAAATGTTCAGCCTACGAGCGAGTTGGTACCTGAAGATGACGGAAAGCGATTACTGGCTTGCGACAAACTTTGGTTCGTGCACTACGCCTATGCCTCGGCAGCAATCAATCCACTGACTTTTCCGCGCTTCAGGGACCGGGTTCAATCATCAGAGAAAGTGCTGAACGGGGAGTTTGACATGGACGATCTGTGCTCACAGCTCAAGTCCAAAGCCAAGTGCTCAGGATCGGGCGCAATGATTGATAAGAGGGAAGTCGATCGCATTTTGGGCCCTGAGCGCAAGGAACCATCAGATCCCTTCAAAATGTTCTCGTAATATGTTGACAGGCTGCAGGCATAGTCAGTTGACTGGTCGAGAGGAACGGCTTCTGGCGCCCTGGTACTCTATTGACCTTAACATAAAAGATACCAAAGGGGCGGTCTTTACGTGAGGCTCACTTGGCTGCATGGTGTTCCTTCGTCTTTAGTGGTTCGTGACTGGGGCCTGATGTTTAACGATTTCGGGACTGCGAAATGATAACAATCGATAGCTAAAAAAAAAAAAATAGCAAGCAGCTTTTGATACAGACGCTCTATGAAGCAATCCGTACTTGTATACTCGCCATACCAGCCACTTTGCAAGCTTTCAAAACGGGCACTGTGTTACACGGCGTACATACGTCCGCCATCACAGACGGTACTAGGACTAAGAGGCATCTCGACGTCCTTTTCACTGGTTCTCCATCCAGTAGACCTACTTCTTGCCGCTTCCCCCTTCTCCTACAGAAACCACCCTTGACCGGGTCTACGGATCCGTGAGCATGCACACCCGACGACGGACGAACCTTTTCAAGGCAAGCCCTAGAGATCCAAATCAAGCCTCATCCCTCCGCCCCCAACACCTTCTTCACAGCGTCCAGCACCTCCCCATGTACCCCCCTCGGCGCCGCCACAACCCCTTTATTCTCCCTCAACGTCCTGCCCCTCGAGAAATCCAACCTCCGCCCCGCCGCATCCGTCACCTCCCCGCCCGCCTCCCTCACTATAACATCCCCGGCCGCATGATCCCATATCTTCTCCTCGTAGTCCTTCCGCACCGGTAATCGCAGATAGACGTCGCCGGCGCCCCGCGCAATGGAGCCGTATTTCGCCTGCGAGTCCATGCGCACGCTTGGGGCCGTTATGCCCAGGGTCCGCGCGATGAGGGCTTGCTGGTCGTGCGAGGAGTGCGAGGCTTCGTGGCTTTCGCAGAATGTGGCGGCGGCGATGGAGGAGAGGGGTTTCATGTGGATGGGTTTGGGGGGGTGGAGGGGGGTGGGGGAGAGGGGTTGGCTTGTGGCGCCGTGGGAGGCGACGGCGCTGAAGAGGACGCCGCGGTTTGGGTCGTTGGAGGTGCCGGCTGAGGCGGATAGGGAGGCGGTGTCGGAGATGGGGAGGTTGGGACATCCTAGGACGCCGACTTTTACGGAACCGTTTTCGATTAGTGCGAGGCAGACGGCGTATTGGCCGCCGCGGAGGAATCCCATGGTGCCGTCGATGGGGTCGAGGGCCCAGATCCGGCCGTGGGGGCCGCCGGCGCTGTTGCCGGCGTCGATGGCTTGGAGCATTGCTTCTTCGGATCGGATGGAGCCGCCGAGGTCGTTTTCCGAGGCGGGATCTTCCAAGCTGGTGGGTTTCACTAATTCCCAGATTTGGCGGGAGAGGGGTTTGTTTTCTCGCAAGGAGGCGGCTTCTTCTTCGCCGACGATTTCGTCCGAGGGGAAGTTGTGCTTGAGGGCGTGGATTATGAGGGCTTGGGCGCCGAAGTCGCCGATTGTGACGGGGGATTTGTCGTCTTTGGAGATGGTGCCTTTGGCTTTTTCACGGAAAACGCGCTGGGTGAGGAGGGTGGCGCGTTGGACGGCGAGTTGGGCGATGTGTAGTTCCTTGTCGTAGGACATGGTTGGTGGTGATGAGGAGAAGGGGTTGAGGGAAGTAAAGGGGGAGAAATGTTGGGATAGAAGAGTAAGGCGTATTGGATTGATGAGTATTTTATTCAGAGCCAGGATTATGAGGGGTAGAGCAAGAGAAAGAATTAGGGAAATTGAAAATAACTTTGATCCGACTTTCATAAAAACCGAAGTAAGATCCTGGATTAGCGGAGACTCAGGGACGAGAAACAGTCAGCCAATGGTCCAGCACAAGAGCTTTGACCGAGTGCCAATTGTTAGGAGTTGCCGAGTACGGACAATGACATATGTCGACTCCTAGCGCGCTAAGCGAGCCTGCCGCTGAAGACCCATTGATGTAGGGGACAAGACTAACATACTCTGGTCTATGATGGTGCCACGCCTTTAGCTCGTACCACATTTGCGAACACCATCTCTACGTGCCATACGTTTGCTTCAATTACTAATACTTTTGTCCCCCCCACAATGCCTGCAGGGACTGCATTAAGTACCACCAAACGGAAATTTCACAGGATCCTGGATTCAATCTCAAACGCGTCCAGCACCTCGCTTGCTACAACGTCCAATCACGAGAGACACAATGCCTCCACGACCACTCTCCCTGCCACAATGGATCCCCCTGCGAAGAAAATTCGAATCGCGCGCCCTACTTCTGCATACATTTCTCCCTGTGCACGTATCCTCATCTCTCAATCCCCAACTCTTAAAGCCCCTGCAGCGACAGCTGAGCAACCCTTCCCAATAGCGACAATGGACGACGAGCGAAAAACACCGAATTTTTCACCGTGGGATCGCGGACGGTTTCTTGAGCGGTTGAAGACGTATAGACATGTGGATAAATGGATGGGAAAGCCGGAGAGGATAAATGAGGTGCAGTGGGCGAAGCGGGGCTGGTCGTGTGTGGGCAAGGACAGGGTTGGCTGTGTTGGTGGTTGTGGGAAAGAGCTTGTGATTACGCTGGAAAGTAGTCGAGAGGAAAGATTGGATCCTGAAGAGACCCAAGACACTGGTAAGCGGCCGCCGGATGAAGAGGAGGATGAGGATGAATGGAGGGAAAAAGCGCGGGAGCAATTGGTGGAGAAATACGCGGAGATGATTGTTACTTCTCATGACAGTGGATGCTTATGGCGGAGAAAGGGATGCGATGGTATGCGTGACGGGCTTCTTGGCTGCTTTGACAAGTGCACTAATGAACCCTGTAGATACTATACAGCGCCTCCCTCTCGCACACCACAAAGCAGCAATAGATGATCTACGACAACGCTACACATCTCTCATCGCAATCGCTTCCGAACTTCCCCCCGAACCGTCTACACCTGAAGATTTCGATCTCTCCTCAATTTCACAGAAACTAGCGCCGCTCCTCCACCCACCAACTCCAGAACCCCCCTCGCCCCCTCAACAAGCCCATCCGAACCCTCCGTCCGACACCACCATACCCCCTCCCCCCTCTACCACCAACACCAACAACTCAGCCCTCGCCCTCGCCCTCTTCGGCTGGCAAGCAGAAGAAGGCCACGTCATCGGCCTCGCAACCTGCACCGCCTGCTTCCGCCGCCTCGGCCTCTGGCTCTTCAAACCCTCCTACTCCCCCCCCTCGCAATCCAGCATGCACCGTCTCGACGTGGTCGCCGAACACCGCGACTACTGCCCCTGGATCAACACCCTCTCCCAAAACGGCACCGCGTCCCAACGCACCTCTTCCCTCGACGGCCTAGCCGGTTGGCAGACCCTGCTCAGAGCAGTGGATGCCAGTGTCGTACATAAGAGGCACGAGAATGGGAATAAGACGACATCGAGACCACGGACTGCTGCGAGCACTCGTGACGCTGTCGCGGCGAGCGAAGATGTTGCGAGTGTCAGGGATGACGAAGGGGTGGGAAAGGAGGCGGAGACGGTGGAGGTTAGGGATGAAAGGGATAAGGAGCGCTGGGCTAAGTTGAAGAGGCTGAAGCAGGCTTTTCATGTTAAGAGGAAGAAGGGGAAGGTCGGTGCTGAGGTCGTTAAGGCTGGATGATGAAGGGTTTGTTGGGGGCTCCGGGGAGGTGGAAATGTTGGAGTTGAGCGAGCGAGCGTCTTTGTGGAACCTTTTTTTTTTTTTTCGCTTTTGGGTAGAGGGTTCGTTGGAGGTTGTGTACGAGTCATGCCTACCTATGATGGTTTTGGAGGCCTGTCTCTGTTTGAATGCGATCTTGCGAGGCTGCATTGAATAGAATGGATGAATTGTTTGTAGTCAACCAAAGAAGGCATTTACAGACAATGGCTACCTACAGATTCTCATCTCCATCTACCTCCCTTCCTTCCTTAGGTGCATTGATGACAAAAAGAAAAAAAGATCGCTCCAGTACCATTCCATGCATATCCATACCATGCCATGCAGATTTTCATTTCACACGTACAATGGCGCTCAAATCCTCCTTCGCAATGCGTTGAACGAAGATAGATGCGTTATGCTCCCATTTATTCACATGTCCGACAAATTTTCAGTAGTCGTCCGAATCATAGTCGTCCTCTGGCAAGAGCGCCCTATATCGTCTCGCCGCCAGATCGTCCTCCAAGCTGCCATCGCTCTCTGGATCTAAATAGCCTATATTAAAAAAGATGGTCAGCGCTGATTCTTCTACCTCTTCAATTCCTTGATTGGTTTTGGGAATCGGGGGTTTGGGTGGCTTACCGTCACCACCGACCAAACTTAACGCAACCGGTAACCAAACCAAGCTATGCAAAGCAGCCAAGATAACCAAAGCTAGCCAAATCCTGAAATAATATATCTCAAAAATCTTGCTCCTCGTAAACGCTAGCACAAACACGCCTAGGAATTTGGTAATCGTGATCCCACTGAACACGCTCCCACCAACATTGGTGAGCGCGGTCCAGGCTCGCAAATCCCTGCCTCTGAATTTCGACTTTGCCTTCTCCATTACACTTTTTGAGGGGTAAGTGAAGGCACGAGCGATGTGAGCGCAAAACTCAACGCCGATGCCGACACATATGACGAGATTAACAAGCGAAATGGCGTTCAGGGAGACGGAGAAAAGGCTCATGCAGCCGATGACGTCGACGACGATCATGGCTACCGTAAGAGTGATGACTAAGCCTGTGGCTATGGAGCCTAAAAGCGCGGCCGAGAGCACGAATATGATGGCGAGAGCGGAGCCGAGGAGAGTGCCGGTGAGGCGGATGATGGATGCGTATTGGTCGAAGAAGATATAGAACTTGGAGTAAGGGAAGATGCTGAGGTTCTGGTCTTCAGAAATACCCAATGCGATACGGCGGGCAGAGGCGTAGGCGTTGATAAAGTCGGCTTGAGAGCGGAGTGGTGTATGGGAGGTCCGGAAATGTGAGGCTGATACAGAAGGAGGGTGTGTCGAGGGGTTGACATCGATGGCAGTACTGTAGGGTGCTTCACCGCCGTAGGGGCACTCTGCGTCCGTAGGGGAGTGCAGCCATTTAGTCAGATAGTGAATAAACTCTTCACCTTCGGGCATGCCGTAGAGGGTAACGTTCCATGGTGGATTACGGCCTTCGAAGCATGTTTTGCCATTCTCTATGCAACAGGACGGGAGTGTTGGCTTGAGCCAAGTAAAGAAATCGTCGATCCAACTAGCAGTAGAGCCAGTGATGAAGGATACATCAGGTCGCTTAGACTCTTGTTCTAGAACATTGGTAAGGGAATAGAGTTGGCATGTGGAAAAGCGGCCGCAGATGGAACGTTGCTCGGGGCGCTGTGTGACAGAAGAGTCCTGAACCACAAAATAAACCGGAGGACCAGTGTTGAAGTATGCATCCAGATCGTTGAAATAGGGAATCAGGTAGGACCCTCGTGGGAAAGCTATCCGTTGGTCTAGACCGAGTGCGACCTCTGGTATCAGACCTAAGCCTGCAGTGAAAAGACCAAGGAAGAGAAGAACGACCGTGATCTTGACTCTCCGATCGAGAAGAAAAGGTGCATATACCTTGCGAATGAACTTTTGCAGAGGGCCTTCGTCATCATAGCCATAAGCGCCAGCGCCATGGGCGCTGCCCACATCTGCTCGCTTGACTTTTACGAAAGGGAAGCAGTCTGCTCGGCTGTCTTCCACTCTTCGCTGGTTAAGTGCAAGTACCGACACGAACATAGTGACTTGCAACAGCGCGTTAATCAGCACGGCACCAGCTGCATAGACTGCGAAATTCTTGACAGCAGGCATTCCAACTGCAGCACCGAGTGCGAATGCGATCGTCTCTGTCGAAGCAGAAAGAAGGATACTGGGTCCCATTCGGCCTAGTGCTTTGGCAATTCGAGTCTCCACCTCTTCGTCTGGATGGCTCACATTAACCCGTTCAAATTCATGAACAATAAGAAATATGTTATCCACCCCAACAGCAAGGACCAGGAAAGGAATGACCTCAGCAATAATCAGGGTGACCTTGATCCCGCAAGCAGAAAACAAGCCGACTGAAGCAGAGACTGACATCAGTACGATGACAATGCCGATGATTCCAAGGGTGAATTTCGATGCTACTAGCGCGTTCGCAGGATTCTGTAGAATAGATCTAACGGACAATGTCGTAGATCCCAGAGCCAGCGAAGCGTAGAGGAACATGATGATATAACTAATCACGACAATCTTGGCATCTGTATTCGTTGACTTGTTCAGTTCTTCTTCAAGACTCCTCTCAGTGGAGAATGAAAGCCGCAATCCCATTTCCCTGGCTTCTCTTTGTGCATCTTTGAGGACGCTGATGAGTCCCTCTTCCCAGTCCAATGCACGCTCCTCTCCCTTCGAACCTTCACGGTGATTATTGACAACCCAAGTGACGATCATAGCCTCAGCGCTGAGAACATCCCCTTTCTTCTCGTACCCGCCAAGAATAAGATCCTTGTCGAGCGGTTGTTGAAAATCAGGGAGACACTCTACCGGCTGATTAATGCAATGCCTAAGCTCTTCCTGCCACGTCTCCGGATCTACATGCGCGAAAGAGCCACCAAAATAGCCTGTTATGGACTGCACAACACAAGCATCTCCAGTAGGGTTGAAGCAGACATCGCTAAACAAGACATGCTCTTTAGGGGACATCCTTCGTTGAACTCGAGCCTCGACGTCGAACCACCACGCCAATGTGTCGTAACTCAAGACGGGACCGGGGCCAGATGGGTGCGTATCATTAACAACGAATGCTTGCTCTGCTCGATAGAAAGGTCCAAAGCTCTCGTCAAAGAATGCCTTTTCTTTCGCGGCAGCAGATGATGGACTGACCCATAGGCGGACCGGATTGGTTTCCACTTCGAAATCGATCCATCCGATGCTCAACACGACGACAACGAGGATACTGACGCCAATAGTGATCAGGGGATATCTCGCGCACATCCTTCCAAGATGGCTGAAGGCGCTATCACAGATGGTGTTGAATCGGTACTGTCTTTGCGGTCGGTCTATCATGCCAGCATTGTGAACCAGTTCCCCCTCATCCTCATCATCGCTCAGAGCGGCATCTTGCAGAAGCTGTAATCTCTCACTCTTCCGTTGGCTGTGTTTCTGATACGCGATGTGCCCAGAGATTGCTGTGACCAGAAGTAGCAAAAAGACACAGTAAACTACGATGACAGCGAAGGAGAGGCATGGAAGAGCTCCGACATGGCAATACTCTTGCTCAGTGACATTTGCCAGCTCCGGACATGATGCTTCGCAATCAGTGCAGGCGCATCGATAAGCTTCGTCTGTGTCGTTGCATGCTTTCGAGATTGGGTCTGCTGCAATCATATCCTCGAATGGCTTACTCGACGGCCTAGGGAAATTGATCTGGAACGGGCTTCCCAGCGGCTTGACATCTCCAAGGAATTTGAGGAAGGAGGTGTAATTCTTAGCGCCGCCGCCAATGAAAGTCATGACCTTGCCTCCAGTGAATTTGACATCTTTGCAGCTATCGTAAAACCCCTTGCCATATTCGTCTGACCACAGATTATCCAGTTCCGTCACGAGAAGTTTCCCAGACTTTTCCTCAAGCTCCGTGACATTAACAAACAGCGACTGGTCTGGCGAGCAGGTGAATGTACAAAAGAGGTTATAGAAGTTTGCTTTACACGCTGGGCAACCTGATATCAAACCTTCGACCTTGTCCAGGTTGCTTTTCAGATTGTCCACCTAACCTTGTCAGTCTCACATACAAGCACATAATCTTTCCAGCATTCGAACTCACCTGGGATTCGTCACAGCAGACATCTCCTGTACTCCAGTCATCTCCACATATCGCAACGAGTTTCGTTCTTGTATCATCATCCGGTTTCTCCGCCAAGCCATTGTCTGGACAAGGCAGTTCGCCACCAAAAAATGACTTCTTCCCACATTGGCCTCTCATCGCACATCTTCCCTCCTCGTGCTTCATGGTCCAATTTCCCTCGCTTCGTACCACATTGAGACACAAGACAGCAAGAGTGGCAAAGCCGAGCAGCATCTTGCGCAACCTAATACTAGCCGTTGAACCCATTATTGCAGTGAAAGGGCACCTAGCCCTTACAAGCGTTGGGACGCCAATAGAGGACCGTGGAATAGGTAGTCCGATGGGTTGATCTGCCGAAGTCTTTTGGAGACAGTTCAGAAACGAGGTAGGTAGTGAATTAGAACTCAGGCAGGCAGCAGTAGATGCGTCCTGGGGGGGTTTTCTGGACCCGGTAGCAAGAGACGCGGTTTAAGAAATGGCTTAGAAAATATGAATTCGAAGATGTACTCCTTTTCTTGAAGGGATTTCGCAATGAGAGAATGTACAGAGCAGGGAGCCGGGTGTGGTGTCGAAGAAGCAAGCCTTATAATAATAATAACATGTGAGGCTGGAGAAGGCAATTGTCATGCAGGGTGCAGGGCCATAAGGCGTGCTGGCGCCGTGTGAAATCATCAGCTAGACTCTTAAAGGTTAGTATGATGTGTTGGCGTCATATGCGGAATTAAAATCTGGGGAAAGCTCCTCACTCTCATCACGCACGCGCATACGAGTACCGTGGTACTTGGTAGAAAAGAACAAGTAGGCGAATTTCCTCTTGTTTCCCAGGACTCCTGGTGCCCCCCAAGTTTCAATAGCATTTCACAAAATCTGCAGTCGAAAATTCTGTCAGGCTAATGGCACGCCACTGAATGTGATAATCGTGTGTTAGCTATCAGCAAGTACTTTTTCGGAATAAGACTACATTGCTAATTGACATGATACATGAATGCTAATCACACTGATTAATTGACTCGCCCCAAAGTCCTTTCGGGCCTGTATGCATGAAATGAACCATGTAAAGCTCCTGAGGACACCCCTCTGTCCTTCTATCTTCAGCCCCCCCCTCCAGCCTGACAGCTGTCTAGTTCTAAAAGTCGCAAGTTAAGTAATTGTGAAACTTCAGGACCACGTTCCCATATGATGCTCTTGTCTCTTCTCTGATGCTGATCCCGGTCCATCTGAGCGCCGTATCCTCCACTGGGAAAGGCTTCCAGCAAAGACAGATCAAGACGCACCGCCGGAGGGAGCTGCAGCTGCAGGCGTCGCTGCCGACTTCGAATCTTGGGCAGCTGGTGTTGGCGTTGAGTTCTCGTCTCCACCGGATTTATTGCTCGCTCCACCTCGTCCGCCGCGGCCTCCCCTACCACCTCGCTCGTTGCCTCGGGCACGGCCGCGACCTTGAAACCCTCCACGTCCTCGGCCACCTTCGCTATCACTGGCGTTGCGATCGCTTTGGTAACCAGGTCTCGGACCAGATCCAGATGCGGATCGATTACTGCCCTGCCAGGTACCCGCTCCTTGGCCGCCTTGGTTCTCGCGGAACTTGGGCTTCGGCCCTCTATCATCGTACCATTTGATGTTCGGCTTCCGGGGTTGGCCTGGCTGCGCTTGCGGAGCATTCTTCAGCTTGTACTCTGCTGGTTGACGATTCAGTGCTGCGAGTGCATCTTCGTGATTCGCAAAATGGACCACATGGTTCGTCTTGCCATAATTTTCGATCTTCACAATCTTGGCTTTGTCTTCATCGGGAAAGATGTCTCGGACAGCTTGCTCGTTCTCCATGTTGTGAATAAACAAACCTGTGCTTGGCTTCTTTTCAACAGCTGGCGAAGCTGGCTTGTTGGCAGCCTTGGTCGATGAAGTGCTAGTAGAAGGGAGATCGGCTGATGTGCTATTCCAAGTTGGTGTTGCGCCATTGACCTGTTCCGGTGCCTGCGTGGAAGGTTGTGTTGAGGGAGCCTGCTTCTCTGAGCTTGGTGCGGCAGATGGAACAGGGTTATTGGTGGTCGTGGTGGTAGGTTGGGGTGTGGCTGGCTTCACTTGGTTCTGTACAGGCGCTGCTGGGGCAGGCGAAGGACGAGCTTGGCTCGGCGGGCCTCGATTTTGTTGCTGCGGCTGTGGCTGAGGCTGCGTCTGCGTTTGTTGTGGAGCAGGGGCTTGCTTAGGCTGCGTTGGGGGTTGTTGACTTCTGGGTTGCTGACCAGGTTGTTGAGCTTGACTGAGTTGCTGACTAGACTGGGACGATGGGGCAACGGGAGCACGATTGTTGGATGGTATGTTTTGCATGACAGCACTGTTCGGTCCGCCTGTAGCTGGTGATTGCATTGGTTGTGCGATACCCTGCTTTGGTCCTCCGCTGCCGCGGTGTGCAAAATTGAAGCCCTGAGCTCTCATCTCGGTCCCGATTCTTCCAGCATCAATTTCCAACACCAAGTATCCGAAAGCTGCGTCAGCGAGGTTGAAGTTCCACATGTTCTTAAAAGCGCTCTCATCCACCTGACCACCTGTGCCTTGACCGGGTAAGGCTTGGCTGAAGGGATTGCCTCCATTTGCCACGGTAGGCATCTTTGTGACAATGTCTAGCGCGTTGTCGAGAAGCTGTTTTTGGGCCTCGTTCTGTGATACGGCTGGCTCCACTTCGCTCTTGACCGTCTCCCAAACGTCGTTGAAAGATGCTTTTGACGCAGCGAGCTTTCCACGGTAGTGATCCAGAGTAGGGTTGACGCTGAACTCATTGTATGAGCTTCCATACCGAAAGTGAAGGCCAGCGGATACGGAGAAGTCGGCTTTGAGGGTGACGGAGAGCTGATTTAGCAGGCCCTCTCGTGCAGGTGAAGCATGTGTAACGAAGACTCTAGTCTCTGTGGGGTCATAAACACGATTCGCTGTATCCACCAGTTCTCCCATTTGCAACAGTGTAGTCCACATAGTGCCTTGCCCTCCAGCAATTGTAGTACGGCCCTCCCCGTTGTCAAATAGCTTATGCATGACCACAGCACCACCAAGTCCAAGCAGTCGCAGCTTTACCCCGCCGACCTCCAGGAGTCTTGAATTAGCCTCGTCTATAATGTGCAGGTTGTCAACTTTGTACTCTCCGGATCTAAACTTTTCCAGCACACGGACGTCTTCGCAAGCGCCCCATACAGTGTAAACGGGGACATCCAGCTTGAGCTTCTTGTCGATGAACATGGATAGTTCGGAGAGCTGAAGCTCATGAGGAGAAAATCGCTGTTTGACATCATAGTTCTGGGGTTGCGAAGCCTGTATTACACGCTTTGTATTTTCAGAAAGTAAGGGTGAATATTGGGCAACATGCTTAAGTGTCCTAAGGAATTCATTAGTCGCGTGCTCATGTATGCACATTATCGGCGGCCTAGGAAGCGTACTTGTCGGCTATGCGCTGCAATGAATCTTCGTCATAAAAGCCGAAATCGCCGGTGTGGACAATGTAATTTGCTCTTGCTTGCTGGGCCAGATCGTTCAATGATTTTAGATTACCTGTGTTGAGGTCAGAACCAGGGTGACTGCTCATGTAAGAGGAGCAACTAAGATTTACCTCGAACATCAGCAACGCACAGAATGCGAGCTCCTCCGCTCTGTAAAATGCGGCCATTATTCGGGAGGAAAGTGGACCCTTGGCCACCAGAGGAACTCATATTTGCGGCGTTGTTCGCACCATTGGGAAGATGACCTTGGTTGTAGTATGGGCGTGGCTAATATGGTAGTCAGCGCTCTGGGATTGACTATGCCATGTCCGCATCGTGCATGCAAGATCCGGCATAGGTGTTAGGTGAAGGCGGACACTCACAGAAGCCATCAAGATCTTGTATTAGGTGAAGTTGAGCAAAGCTGTGTGGGATCGCAGGAACGTTTCTGTCGCTTTCAGAGAGATTGATAAGACGAGGGGTTGAAGGATTGAAGATTGCAGGACTGCAGGAGTGAGTATAAGGGAGAGAATGTTTGTGTGACCAATGTCAATTGTTCTGGTAGGAGCATGTCAGGTAATGATTTTTTGGTCGGCTCAGCGCCAAGCCACTAGTATAGCTTGAAGCTAAGGTTAGTCCTACACGGAAAGACCTTCAACATGCCCTACACCTACTTGCAGAAGGCGGTACCATCTCAGTGCCTGCTTTACTCCGGCACTCCGGACATTATTTGAAGGAATCTTTGGATTTTGAAAAGTGAGGACGTTTGCCAGATATCAGTGCTCGCCCTGACCTAACTTCCTCAAGACGATGATCTCGTCGTTTGGCAACATATCTTTGCCGAGATAGAAAGGTAGATGGATTCATTGTATCTTGTTTTTTTGTGTGGATAAGGTACGGGAACCCTCGGATATACAAGCCTATCAACCACATTTACAGGATTCGGCAGAGCCAGCCTCAATGTCATGTCTTCTAGGTAAACGCCACGATTTAAGACAAATACGAGCAGGTCTACGTAGAAATTACACGTGGACTGAAGCTTCCTGGGTACAAGGATCAAAAAGTTGATCTTTACATATATTCGCCCGCAGACAAGACGAAGAGGTCGATCGCACTTGGCTTGTGATCTTGAACCATATCAGACAATGCTAATTTGAACTTTGTTGGACATGGTCTACCTACTTTTCATTTGCACGTGTCGCATTATTTTCTGAGAGTCTACGCTAGACGAGCTGTGAAGTCCTTGTTTTCCACGATGCCAACGTTCCGTATACGAGGATTGAACGCTTTAAGACAAAGCTTCCGACCGTCTACGTTTTCCCATGGTCGAAAGCACAATCAATCACAATTGAAAGAAAGCCCAAGTCTCTTCTCTCGTCTCGCACGCGGCGTAATGAATATTGTAGGCGGCTCGAAGCGCCTGGAAAGAGGGTTTCCACCCAGTGAAGTCCCGGAGTGAATTCAGCAGAAAGACTCTTTCTACGCAGTGCATTATCCTTCTTTCCACTACGCATGCAATACTTCTGCTGTGAATGTGCTTGCTCCGATCCCTTTCTCTTCCTTTTTCTCTTCCCACAAGTCACCAAACAGCACAAGCAATCCTGCTGCAATTACAATTAGCCTGGTGGACACTGGGGCAGTCAATTGCATAGACTTTCGTTTAGTGCTTTTGAAGTAACACTGTTTCCTCCTGCTGCGACGTCCATTACTTTATGATCGTTAGAACATGATGAGATTCTGCTTTATCACGGACTTGATAAGTACCAAGAGTCTTGCCGTGCTTGTTTGGGACTTTTACTTCATCTACACCTCGTTCTCGATATTCGTATCTCCTGCTGCCTCAATGTCGCCTGTGAAGAAGGCGTACGATGACTACACTCTGTGGTAGTACTTTTACACGCAAGATGATGAGAATAGGCTGCTTCATCATTTCAGTCTTGCATGCGTTGGTATATATGCTGTTGCCTTTCTCACTGTCAACAATCTTGTCATATGCTTGTACTTCCTCCGATCCACTCCCTCAAGGCAGGTCAAATTTTTAGAGAATTTCTTTAGATGAACTCCTTCAAGATGGCGTTAAACGCTTCCATTCTCAGCTTCGCATGGAAAGCGACTGCGAAGAGGACAGTCTTCGAAGATTCTTTTCATATTGGCCGTACAGACGATACGCAATCTCTGCTTCACGCACAAGTCTGTCGCTTCCACTTACTAATCTCAAAGTCTCTCAAATTTAGCCGCCAAGCTCTCAGAATGCCTTACCGCGTAAAAAGTCAATTATTTGTTCTTCAGGAAGCAATGAGTCAGGTCGAATTATATTGCAATAAAAATAATGGCATTTCAGACTGCTTAAATTCCTCAAGCCTCTGGTCTTCTAGTCCTCTTTACATACCTCTCGACATCATACATCCAACCTTCAGATACTCTACATACAGTACCTTCGACTTGTCTCAATCAAGTAGCACTAAGCAACATCTCAAAGCATACAAACGTCAATAATTACATTACCAAACATGTCTCTCAAAGTCACCATTCTTGCTCTCTTCCTCACGAGCCTTACCACTAGCTTACCAATGCACCAAAACCCGCAGAATATCTCAGACATCCTCCCTGATTCGGTAACACCGGACATCTCAACTCACGCTCCCACGAAGCGCACAATGTCAAACCCAGTCTTTGAAATGTCAAACCCAGCCTTTGACCCGTGGAGCTTTAACAGGAACGAACATCGTACCGATGGCTCTCCCGAAGGCGATGTGCTCCGCGTCTCACACTGCTACTGCATAGACACACCCTCCAAAGAACTGCCTCCAGTCTACGGTCAATTCTACGGTAGCTACTACGGGTTCGACTACTACAACTACCACCTGAATCAAAGCTACGCCTTCCACCGGACTTGTGCCAGCGGCGAATGGCGGACCGTCACGAAGGTTACAAGCACGTTCGCAAACGACCATGAGCTCTATGAAATTCCAAAATGTCTTGCCTGGATGCAGGACAGGTATAGGCAATGTTGGGACACCGATGACGGAAATCGGTTCTGCATGGAGGCCAAGCACGGCAAAGATTTCTATTACTGGAACGGGCAGGAGAGAGGGATACGAAATCATCCACCGAAGGCCGGCACACTGTATACTGCCTCACCAGAGTTGGACGGGCAGTGTCAGCGAATGTGTATGACTATACCGGCGAGGACTGAGGGGGTGATGCAGGATACGATGGTGTCGAATCACAGCAGCAAGATCACCCTCGCGGAATCAACAATATGTACGGAGAAAAATATACGACCTGACTTTTACGGGACCTGCGATCCAGGTGATGATATCAAGAAAGTCTGGGAGGCTTGGAATTACATTGAGACATACAGCGATCAAGCAGATATGTGTCCGCATTGCGCTTAGTGGAGGCAGAGCGGACGTGTGTGGGGGGGATAGTTTGACTTGTAGTTAGATATGGTTGGCTTTCAATGGAACATGATTTTTCTCGAGCTCCAACACCGGTCCAGGCATTGTCAGCGACCCTCTCAGGCCCATCTGCACTTATGATGACTGCTGCGAATCACTGCTGAACAATGTGCACCACCCATCCGCCTACGGCGACCGTCCTTTGGTCTTTGACCTTTCGGATCGAGCGTTTCGAAAGCGCCGTCTCGTCCATTTACTTCCTTACCAAGTTCGATGTAGAAAACATCTCAACGTCTCATTTGCCAGTCTTGCCATACAATCCTCCTTGCTGCCTCCGTAACTCTAAGGCTCTCTTGTACGGAGGAGCAGTCGGAGGTTGAACTGGATCTAGACTTACCCTGTCTTTCGGTAAGTGATACGTGGCATCGGAGTCCCAAGCTGAGAGATCTCCACAAGCGACAAATGGAGCGATCCATCGGTTCCTATCCTCTTCTTCGTCAGACTCGAATTCCAGCACGCTGACTCCGTCCTCTCGGACTGTCCGTCTTTGACCATTTTCATCGAACGACTCTCCGTCTTTCTGTTTCCTCTCCGGCATAGGAACCTGAGCGCCAAGTCCGACAGGCCGCTTCGGATCGACTTTGTATCCCTTTGGTATATTGAATCCCTCGCAAACCACAAAGGCTTCCAAGCTGCTTGCCCTGGAGCTTCTCGGCTTCGCACAATGTACACTTGTAAAGAAACAGCTTAATTGCGCGTAGATCAAGTCCACATCTTTGCCACGGAAAACTTTGGCGACGAACTTTCCTCCCGGTTTCAATATCCTCAGGGCGAGATTGAGTGCCGAATACAGCAGTTGGGATTGTATGTAGATATCTAAATCATGCAGACCTGTCACGTCTGGTGCACCGTCGCTAAGCACGAGGTCAACTGGATGGCTTCCTGAGTCTTCGGCGTCATCGACGTATGTGTCTGGATCCAAGGCTTCTAGTATCCTCGTGACTGTAGACGGGGTGGTAATGTCCCCTTTCAAGATTGTAATTCCTTCTAGACTAGCCATTGGCTGAAGATCTACTGCCACGATCTTGACATCCTTCCTCGGCCTCAGCCCGCCCTTCTTGGCTTGATTTTCCTCTGCCTCCTCTTGATGCTCATCTTTCCCTTTCTCTTTGACTCCGCCCGACAGAATGTCTACTCCAGTCTTCTGCTTCTCCTCCCACGCTCTCCTCCCAAAGCTTTCTCCCTTTATCAAGACTCTCGACAGCACCTGACTCCAGCTTCCGGGGGCCGCACAGAGGTCCACAACACGGGTAACACCGGTAAAAAGGTCGAATTGCTCATCGAGCTGGATGAGCTTGAAGGCAGAGCGAGCGCGCCACCCTTGTTCTTTTGCAAGGCGATAATATGCGTCGCGTTTATCCTTGGAGGATTTGCCCATTGTTTAGATATCAAGATTGCGGGGTAGCGGGGTGGAGTGGGGTCCTCGGGTGGAAATCTCAAGTCGTTTTACCTTCCCTACCCGGCGCAACTCGGCAAAATTTACGCCGTATGCTTGCATTGGTTTCGACAGCACCATTGACCAAGCACTTGGTATGGCGCCAATCGAAAAAAAGCGACAACGTGATCTGGCGTCATTTAAGGCAAAGAAAAGACGAAGAGTTGAGCTTGAGAACGACAATTCACTAGAAGATCCGCATGGGAGAGCAGTTGGCCTGGACAGGCTTCCATGGAATCAAGTGCCCGTTGACCGTTTGGAGGATGCCGAAGGCTTTTTTGGGTTGGAAGAGCTCTCAGATGTTGAATTTGTGAGAGACCCAATCTTTGGGAAGGTGGAATACAAGGTGTGTAAGAAGGCCCTTCACATATAATGTTGTGTAGTATATTGACCGGTCATCGCAGCTTTTGTCCAACCAACCCGTAGCTCGGAGGATCAAGGAGCCTAAGGTATTAGCTCATAATGTGAGAATCGAAGAGCAAGAATGGGAAGGCTTCGACGAAGAGCAATCTGAGAAGCATATGGGTTCATCGATCTCTAATGGCAAATCTCCTGTGGGGAACGATTCTCTCAAGTCTGAAAAGAAACGCCGTGAGCAGGATAAAAAGAAGACAGAGAGGGCAGCCTCTGCGCCTAAGAGATCCAAGAATGCCTTCGAGGTGTTGGGGACAGCAGACGAGGGTGAGGATATAGTAGATGGGGAGGAATGTGATAGTAAGCAGAATCGGGTGACTGAGTATTACTTCTGTCCCTTACTGTTCTAGTGTCTATGTGGGAACCATTGGGACTGTCATATCGGACGATTTCGTCTCTTGCCCGTATGAGGTTTTCGCAGCCGACGGCGATACAAATGTCCACTATACCAGAAATCTTAGGTGGCTACGACGTCATTGGCAAAGCACCAACTGGGTCTGGAAAGACACTAGCCTTTGGTATCCCTATCTACGAGCATTACCTCAAGACTATACATGGCAAAGTACCTTCTGAAGTAGCGGAACGCAAAGAACCACAGAAACCCCCTCTGGCATTGGTGCTTTCTCCAACCAGAGAACTTGCGCACCAACTGTCTGCACATCTCGCAAATCTAAGTTCGGGTACCGACTCTGCGCAGCTTTCCATAGCGACGGTGACTGGAGGCTTGTCTGTGCAGAAGCAACAGCGTCAAATCAGCTCCGCAGATATCATCGTCGGGACTCCTGGTCGATTGTGGGAAGTCATTGGTGGAAGTGAGAGCCTGATAGACTCTCTGCGTAAAATCAGATTTCTCGTTGTGGACGAAGCTGATCGATTGCTGAGTGAAGGCCACTTTAGGGAGGTAGAGGAGATTCTCAACATTCTAGACCGAACAAGTGAAGCAGAAAACGATGACGGAGATGAGCTGGGGAATGTTCTTTCGAAGCAGTCAAGGCAGACTCTCGTCTTCTCTGCCACTTTTCAAAAGGACTTGCAGCAGAAACTAGCAGGGAAGGGGAGATCAACAGGGGGCGATCTGATGGGCAAACGAGAATCTCTCAACTACTTACTGAAGAAACTCAAATTCCAGGATCAGAAGCCCAAATTTATTGATGTGAACCCCATCTCGCAAATGGCGACCGGCCTGAAAGAAGGGATCGTCGAGTGTGCTGGAACGGAGAAGGTAACAAGAGTTTTCCAATCCTGCTCCAATCTCTCTTACAAAAGCTCATAGGACCTCTATCTATACTCAACAATACTGCTCCACCCGTACAAGCGCATACTTATCTTTACCAACTCAATAACGTCGGTCCGTCGTCTCACACCATTCCTCCAAAACCTCAATCTTCCCGCCTACGCTCTGCACTCTCAAATGCCCCAAAAAGCTCGGCTCCGCTCAGTAGAGCGCTTCTCATCCGCTTCATCACCATCTTCCATCTTGATCGCCACAGATGTTGCAGCCAGGGGCCTTGACGTCCCTTCCGTTCAGCTAGTTCTCCATTATCACCTGCCTCGAGCAGCTGACATGTATGTTCATCGTTCTGGAAGAACCGCACGCGCAGAAAAAGTAGGGTCTAGCATCTTGTTGTGCGCGCCCGAAGAAGTTCAAGGTATGCGTCGACTGATTGCTAAAATCCATGCGCGTAACACGAGCGAGCACGAAAGTGAGGGTAAGAAATACTTCATCCAAACGCTTGACATTGACACCCGAGTCGTCTCACGTCTAAAACCTCGTGTAATTCTAAGCAAGAAAATATCGGACGCAGCCCTTGCCAAAGAGAAGAAAGGACATGAAGACAATTGGCTCAAGACAGCCGCTGAAGATCTCGGAGTTGACTACGACAGCGAGGAATTCGCAGCTGGAGAAGCGAGCAAAAAGGGAAGGGGTCAAGGAAGGAAGAAGAAAGAGAAGGAGGCTAGAGACTTGACGAAAGGGGAATTAGGGGCGCTCAGAGGCGAGCTAAAGCAGCTTTTGGGCCAGAGAGTCAATGTTGGAGTGAGTGAGAGGTATTTGACCGCTGGCGGTCTTGATATTGATGAGCTGTTGAGTGGTGAGAAAGGCGAATTCTTGGGGAGGTTAGATGGTGGCTTGAATCCTTAGGGATGTAACTCGGGACTGAAAAATTAGAATTCATTTCGCTGTTAATCTTCTCACTATTCCAGTGCATTGTTACTTCTCAAGGTCGGTAGCAGTCGGATCCAATGTTCAGGGGCATCAGCCCTATCACCAAAACGATGTATAGACGATGAGGAGGGTCGCCTTGAATACTTGAGTAATCGGCGTAGAGAATCGGCCTTTTATTATCGGCCCAGAGAATCGAAATGGAAGCTTACCCCCATAGTCGGACACAAGATTTTTGTTTTTCCGGTTCCAGTTATGGTGGCCAACCTGAGAAAATGCTGCTTGAACCTGAGCTGGGGGTGAAGACGCTGAGCTTCGCCTGAGGTCGTCTGAGTGAGCAACGACGGCACAGCTCGGCTACAATTTACTGGCGGAACTTAATTGTATCTTTTCCGCCACCTCGCTCACGCCGGAGACGTTTGAAGAGTGCTTTTGCTCGGACTCGGCCCTGTTCAGCAAGCACCCATAGATGATCACTTATCAGAGCTAGTTCACATTCTTGACAACTCCTTCCGTACTGTCAATAACTTAACCCTCCCCTCGAGGTCAATGGCCGCGTCTCAATCATGAACGGCGGGAATTCCTTTCTCCAGCATGGGTATCGAGCAATTTTCAGTTCGTCTTGGTCCCTGCGTCTGCGATGAAGAAGATACTTCACCACTTGTTGACTTGATCAAGAGTATGGTCAGGCTCCAGACCCTCAACGTGCAATTCTCTTCGTGGAGTAATGCCTCATTTTCGGTACTCGGGCAAATTTTACAAATGCACGAGCACTAGCCTTGAGCGTCTTTGTTTCGTAAATGGTGCGACCCATTTTGATGATCTTGCAGCTTTTGCGCCAAGGCAAACTTCGGTGCGGGAGATGGTTTTTTCGGATTCGTTTATCATTGGGGACGACGGAGGTGCTATGAACGAACGTATAATCTATAGAGTCTATACTGTTGACGGGGGGGATTTGGTAGAGCTATAGGTCCAGGTGTAGTTGCGACAGAGTCCCATTGGTCTCGCTCTAATTTCTCGGTTCACGCCGGCAGTGTGGAGGAATGTGCAGCATGCATGACATCGATTCTGCATATAATCATCATGGGACTCACATGTTCTTTCACCTTGGTTTGCTACAGCTCGCCATTTCGCGTGCTCCAAAGTTGTGTAATTATGGGAACCAAGCACTTATCGCCTATTTGTAATGTCTCTTCACTGCATGAGAACTTGTAACATGAACACCTAGTTGTAAAATTTTAGCTATTTCGTGAGCTTTGTTTGTGAAACAATATCTGAGCAAATGAGCCCAACGACGCTAGGAGGTAGACTGAGGCTGTGGAGAGGCTCGAAGTCTTGATCGATCGCGACGTCGATTTGCAATCACAAGAAGGAATTCATGGCCGTCAAGCAATTCCCCAAGAGGCCATTCCATCCCTTCTCGCACCCATGCTAGAGCCTCCAGCGGTTCAGTGTGATCAACAAAAAAGTAGGTGTGCACGGATGAAACAGCCCCACTTATGTCTTCACGATCAAAGAGGCTGCCACGGAGCTCAGCGTCTTTGACATAGCGGATTGGCGACGCCTTCATAATTGCTTCCGCATTGTCGCGGATGAAGTCGACAGCCACTATACTAATACCACCTATCCAAATGTCAGTATCAGACTTTTGACATAACCCATCATATGCTCTCGTACTTCCGAATGCTTTTGCAGCCGCCAGGCAGGCAGCAGGGTGTGAGCTCATAATACCGTAGATTGCATCATCGTCTTGTCTGAGTAGGTTCAATAGGCCGGTTGCGAGTCCACGCTTTCGAAAGTCGCTATGGACGACGAGCTGAGTGACCCAGCAAACATTTGTATTCTTGTAGCTCCAGCGACAGGCAAACGCATTTCCTGCAAGGCGGTCCTCGACGGTAACTCTGACGTAGGAGCAGGCGGCGTTATCGGGTAGATATTGAGCTCGAAGCCGATTTTTGCTCAGCTTCACGGGACCCCCTATTTTCACATCAGTGACAGAGTTCGGAGGAGGCCAATCCAACTCACCTGGCTTGGGTGCGGGCCCGGAATTCGTAGGGTCCGCTGCCCAGATTCCGTAATTCTCGTTGAACAGCTGGGCTGCTTCTTCCAACATGTGATCCGTAAGCTCGGTCCCATTGAATCTTTCGAAAATTTGCTTCGCCATGTTTGGATTCTTCCGAGGCCCTCGGCTGGTGGACTCGATATATCGTATCGTAGATACGCTGTCAAATGCGACTGACTTTCGAAGGTGCTCGGAAGAGGACATGGCGGAAGAGCCAGGTCTATGTATGTAGTCTGCATGAGATCTGCTCTTAGTAACACTTACTTCATTAGAAAAGTGGAGTGGTTTTCCAAAGCCCGATCGAGCCCCACTTTGTACTAGGTACTAGAGTAGCGCTTTCCGCGTTTGATACGGTGGGCGACGGCGAAGACTACGACAAAACCAAAGTGGATTTTTTGATTTTGAACTTTTGATTTTGAACTTTTGATTTTGAGGAAAAGTTGTCGCTCTTTGAAAAAGAGCTCTCTCTTCCCCCTCGAAGCTCCCCTAGAAGCTCTCTTCCCCCTCGAAGCTCTCTCCTCCCCCGAAGCTTTCCCCCTAAGCTCCCTCCCGAAACTCTCTCTTCCCTACGTAAGCTATATACTATATACTATATACTACGGCCTTGCTTCCTTGATAAGGTGTTTTGAGAAAGATGATCCTAGCCGTGGATAACCGAATATCTCTATAAGATTACTATGATCGGTTTATACTAGCCTTAGTGTAAGGGGAACTCGTGTTAAAATTATATCGACCTGGTTGACAATTGGACCTCCGAGGTTATGTCCAATGAATACTAGCGGTCGTCGACCCTCCCATACTGACTCTGAATAAGGACGAATGATGAATGTCTAGAATTCTATCTACTTCCTCGCTTGACTGGTTCTGAAGCAGGATATCGAGCAACTGCTCTCTTCATTTGCGTGGACTTGTTCTGACGTCCGCTCTACGAGGATGGAAAAATGGAGAAAAGGCAAAACGAGCTGACATCATAAAGGAAAGGTAGGTAGGAAGAGATTCACACAAGTCAGTCTGATTCAGATGCCTCTCGGTTGCCAAACTCTATTTTCAACCTGCCCAGTCCATTTCGAAGTGAATCGAGAAGTCCAGACTTTTTACTAGCTGCCTGTCGAAGTTGACGAACATGGCTGCTTAAGAGCCGAGCAACTTCTTTGTGGCCTTCTCCCTGTGCTATCTCTAAGGGAGTTGGACCATGGTTGCGGCGAGCTTCAAACTCCTCCAATGAAAAACTCTCAATGCACTGCCGGAGCATATCGTGACTTCCCTTTACGGCTATGATATGCAACAAGCTTCCATCGCCGAGCGAAGGAGCAGCGTGGACTGATGCTCCATGTTGGAGTAGGATGTCAAAACACCTGGCATATCCTTTTCGCGCCGCTTGAAATAGAGGAGTCAGCCCCCACGATTCTCTGAATTCAATGCACTCGGAACTATCGTCGGCTTCAAGCAGAAGCTTCACAATCTCGCTGGCTTCGGTCTCTTGTGGGTATTGCATGGCACCATGAATGGGCGTCCCGATCGAACCGTCCAGTTGAGGCTTTGATGGCAGCACTTTTGCGTTGTTCTTCAGCAGCAATTTAACGGCATCTGTGTGACCGCCTCTGGCGGCGTAGTAAAGAGCTGTACCATCACCGTGTTTGTAGACATCGATGTCTGAAAATCCTCTCAACATCCATTCCAAACCTTCCACAAAGCCAATTCGAGCAGCCGCATGCAATGGAGGCGTCTCATTGGTCCTTTCCCATAGCGTGAGATGTTTTTGTCTTGCCTTTCCATTCAATAAGTATTTAATCACGTTGATTTGGAAAGATATCACAGCTTCGTGCAAAGCTGATCGTCCATATGCATCAACCATTAATGGACTCAACCCTCTTGTGACTAATTGTTCAATCTCTCCTACATTCCCATTTCCCGCTGCTATGAGCATCAATGTGACCATATTGTCGAGCTCCCGAATTTCAAGACAATCACTTCTTTTGATGATGTCTCGTGGTGTTTCTCCATTCCAATCTGTGTAAGTAAGAGGCCAGCCAAGCTCCCAAAGCCGAATAGTCCTTGATCTATTATTGGCTTTAGCTGCCCGATGCAATGGAGTCTCCATACTATCCTCAATCTCAGACTGCACCCAGTACTTTTCTCCGTGGCTGTGAAATAGCTGGGGATGCCATTTTTTAAATGATGGCGGGACGCATAGATCTCGTTCCATGTTTGGAATAGATTGATCATTGCGCTTCAAGGTCTCGTACAGATCCATTTGGATCTCCCACATGTACGGGCGTCTACTGGGTTGTGGAGCCAGCATTGCAGCAGCAGTATTTAAAACCTCCTTCAGTTTTTGGCTGCCACTACAAGTTTTCAGTCGGAGTATCCAGTCTTCAACTACGGCTTGGTTATTATGAAAAGAATGTTCAGACCCATCTTGAACCGAGTCGGGGCTTTTTCGGTCTCTGTTTGGATTTGCCTTCCTTTCGTTCCTAAAAGCATTGACCATTTCTGACTGCCAGTCGTAAACGACTAGGACTGCTAGTTCAACGATAATGCAGCCCACAGCCCATACATCGAACGCTCTTCCATGCTTGACTGGGGCTCGTGACCCGTCTGATTTCCAGTATTCGGGTGGCTGATATTCGTAAGTCCCTAATCCGGAAACACCCTCGGTTGCAGTTCCTTCAAGGATCGGGCGGAGATGTGAATGACCAAAATCAGCAATTTTCAACTTGTCGTTGACCACGAGAATATTGCGGGGTTTCAAATCATGGTGTGCGGTGATTATGCCATCAACAGCCCGGTGTAGATAGGAGACACCGCAAACGAGAGCGTAGATGAAGCGATAAAGGTAAGTTTGGCGCTGTTGCCTCAAGAGCATGGCGACGTTGGACGGAACTTGGGGTCGAGTCATCCAATCTGCTAGGTCCATCTCGGCCAATGGAAACAACAAATGAAGAGTTTTGACATAATGTCCTGATTCGTCGGTCTCTAGAGTGTACGATGCCAGTAAAGGGATAATGTTTGGATGATTGCTTCGTCTCTGAAGCGTCTGAACCTCGCGAAACAGCTTTTCCCAATCACCATGGCTAGGGTCAGTCATTGGCCGAATGCGCTTTTCAGCAATGACAGCCTAAACATGATGAGCGTCTCTTGCGTGAATTTGCTTAGATATCTTACAGTATCATTGTAACCTGGGAGATGGTGACTGGAAACCGTCACACGATAGAGTACACCATACGAACCATATTTGTCAAGACTTTCTCGAGCGATAAATGGCAATACAGCGTCTCTTGGAATATCTTGAGAATTATCATATGCGAACAGCACGCCGACGTAGCTGCGGCACTTGACCAAGGCCTGTTTCCGTTCGGCATTCAGCCCGACAGAGTTGCAGACGCGGTCGAAATGCTTGGTATCAAACAGCCGCACGTCACGGAAATCGTATGCTATGAACTTCTTGATATAGGACTCAAGCTCGGCAAAAACAAGAACAACGAAGGTATAAACGTTGCGCTTAGGAATCTCATGGGTGAGATGAATTCTCTGAGGACATTCGAGTCCGTGCTCTATGCATAATGGATGAGTTTTGCTCCACTCAGCAATTTGATCCTTCGTTACAATCTGTCGAGCAATGTCGAAAGGAATGAAGTTCTTGTCCTGAAAGTTCTTTGATTTCGAGTACGCATCCTCGAGGAGCTCAAGAAGGGACATTTCGGGGCTATATTTAAACCGGAACGCAATGCTCGACGGCTCAGTATAATTTCCTGAGTCGCCAGAGATGTGTTTGAAGATGGTGTAACGGATGTTTTTTTGACTACCGCATACTGTGACTATGTAAGCACTAGGTGCGTTTGAGCTAGTTCAGGTACCTGATACTGCCGCTCGTTCAGCTGAGGAACAAGGCTGAACCGGCGACTTTAAGGAAAAGGATCGGTAGGTTCAGAATTGTATGAACTCGTGGAAAGATCTAGCAACACGGCACTAGAGGGAAATATGATCAGAGGGTTTCTGGAATCCTCCGCAAGAAGTTCTGATCTTTCGGGTGGAATGTTTTGAAGATTTCGAGGGTACAATGGCGTTTGTCATCAGCCCCTCGTTTTGAAGAGGCTGCTTGAGCTTTAACGATAAGGCTACGAAATAAAATTTCCTCATATAGTTCAACATATATATTTGTCTATACTACAGAAGTCATCTGGGCAGTTAATATGTCGTTCTACTTAGGTAGTTACATGGTCATATCATACGAAGCTTTGCCTATTTAGGGCCCTACTTCATTGACTGGCTGAGAACAACAAGCCCCGTTTTGCTTAAAGGCTACCTCAAGTACAGTATACCGAAATTCAAATAGCGGATAATCTACTACGGAGCAATACCAGCTCCCTTCATCTCATCATCATGCCGTCGCTATCTTGCCGATATCTGCTTGATACGTTTCTTGGTTCTGGAGGTCAAGAACCTTTTCTCCCGGTGAGAATGACAGTGGTTTTGGGAGGATTGAGATTAGCTTACAGCATATCGTTTCCCACTACTTTCAGTACTTCGGATCTGCGCAAGGCGCCATTTGCCTGCAGATACAGACCCGCGGGTTAGCCCAATTTGCATTGTCATTGTGCCCACGGCGTGAGTACCACTGCGGTGATAATACACCCTAGCGCCCTTTTCGTACGAGTCTAGGCTCTGGGAGCCCGCTGGAGGCTGTGGAAGGCCAGACATTGGCGTGGAATATGGGTTCGATATCAGCTGGCTGTATATTGCGACCAAGCTGTAGATGAATGCGAAACGCTTCGTAACACAAAAGTGATGAGAAATTCACAAGTGCAAGGCAGCAGTTCTTATACAAAAGGCGCCCCGGTGTCACATTTTATGCAGCCGTGCGTCAGGCATAAATTTTACGTAACATTGGGCACCAAGCAGAGTTTGAAGGCCAATCGATGTCGCCGCCGCTATCTGCAGCCCGGGTGTGCCCGACGAGTATGTACTGTACCTACCAGGCTGAAAGTATGGCCCCTGGGGAGATGAGTCTGACATGTAATTGACCATTCTTGTTGCATAGCCACTTCCTATGCTTCGCCCCTCTCATATCTCAGTTCAGGTAAAACTCATCCCGTATGTTCTTAGAGTTAGAAGGCTATCGGGGCGGTGAGCAGGAGTAGTGACTGAAGAGAGCTTTGGAAACCATCTCCTGTCCGCTGGCATGAAATGCTGGATCTTCTCGCTACAACATGTCTGATTTACTCTCTTCTCTGGCCTCCGTCCTCGCTATCGCAGGAAGTGCTACAGAATCCATCAAAGCACTTACGAGGTTTTTTCGTCAGTTTCGTAATGCGCCTGTCCAAGTCCATCAATGGCTCACAATGCTCGAGTCTCTGCGTTCCACTTTGTCCAGCCTACAGCAGTATGGCCGGAATTTGGACCCAAGATATCAATTTTCGTCACACTTCCAGCAGAGGCTTCTCAGCTGTGTCATACAGCTACAAATTTGCGCGAGCGAGGTTGCTAGGATTGATGCAGAATTACAGACAGCAAATTCTGACGGAAAGAATAAGTGGGATCATAAAGCTAGAAGATCATGGCAAAGGGCAAAGTGGGCCATCGTCGGCGACCACAAGATGAAGAAGGTCATGGAGACGCTGAACTTGTACCACTTCGAATTCGTGATGGAGCTTTTAAAGGTGCTTATGTAAGGCAGTGGCATCGGTTCCCTGTCTTTCGTTGGATGAAAAGCTGAAATGTCAACAGTAGTATTGAGCGCACTGTTGCGCCGCCTCCGGATACTCCGGCTGTGGCCGGAATTTCCCCTTTGCAGCAGCAACAACCAACAGGATCGGGCGATCAACCAGAGGTGCCTCCTCAGAGGTTACTTCAAACGGCCTCAAACGTGAACTCAAACCGCTTGGAGTGTACCGGAACCATTGTAGGAGCAAACGCTTGCGGAACTTCCTTACCAGCAGCCCTTGAGTACAACTGCCCTGAGCCGGGATTCGCTACTACTGCTCCAGTAATCTGGTCTCACCAGTCGGTAAAACCAGCGGTGTCATTTCGCTGGAGCATTTGGGCCTGCAGGTTCATGGTCCGAGCGGGCCCGGTAACAGAATTGCGATCTGGTCAGTCTCGAAAGGCTCATAATGAGAGATATCGAAAGATAGGATACAATCTGATATGTTCATTTTATCTACCCCAGCAATTTCGTAAAGTCCTTGGTCTGGCCTTGTGTAATTTTCAAATGATGGTAACAAATCGAACAAGAAACACCCTTCACTGGAGTTTGGACTTCCCAATGATAGTGTCTCCGAATGCAGAAATCTTTGAAAGTGCAAGGGCTGGACTGACAGAAAAAGTCAAATGCTTGCTGAGCCTTAGAAAAGCTAGCCCAAAAGACACTACAGTATTCGGGACCACCTTGCTGCACTCAGCATCCAAGTCAGGTAACATGGAGCTGGTCCGCTTGCTCATCCAAGAAGGGGCTGATGTAAACGCTCAAGACGAGGATGGCGAGTCCCCACTTCATGGGGCCATGGCAAGAGGTGACAACTACAATGTAGCAAGGATCTTGATAGAGAATGGCGCGGATTTGTCTGGTCAAGCCGTTGACGGTAAAACACCACTCCACAACATTTTCAATAACACGATAAGCCATATTCTGATGAGGGACGATTGGCTCGAGAATACGCTGCCAGATTCTGAGGCCATGTCAATCACGCATTACCTGGCTTGGAGCAGTAAAAGTACACTTGAGATCTTTCAGCGTGGCCATTTGTATGATGATGTCGACATGTTGTCTGCCGACAAACTTGGAAGGACTTGCTTGCACTTTGCCGCCTCTAGAGGTAATTTGGAAGTGCTGTCTTACCTCATCAGACAAGTGTCGTTGGAAGATGTGGAAAAGAAGGACATCCAAGGCCGAAGGCCCTTGCACTACGCTGCTGAAAGCAGTAGAGCATCAGGAGTCATTGACATACTCGTAGATAGAGGTTGCAATATACTTGCTATGGATGATCTAGAGCGAACCGCTTTCCACTGGGCAGCCCGATGGAATAACTATGAGGCAGCCAAGAAGTTGATAGCGATGGTTGGCGGGAACACGCTACTCTTGTCTGATAAGAACGGGCGAACGCCTTCGCAGCAAGTATGCCAACGAAGAGCACCAGCGCTTTGGAAATTTCTCGCAGACCTAGAGTCCTCCAGCGGGGTGTGTCCTGAGCAATTCAATGTCACACGACATCGGCGTGGTCCGGCAAGCCATAGCGCTGGCTGGGGCTTCTCGCTCGTCCTGAACATCGTTGGGATTCTAGCATTGATCTTCATGATGCTTGCTGGGAGTCCTGATTGAACTTCAAAGCGCTCTGTCTCAAGGCTGCCCTGGGAACTCCATGGCTAGTTAAAGATACGGTCTGTTAAGGAGTTCAACAGTGTTCTCCCTTGAAGCAAGTCCTTCCGGCACACGTTTTCTAGAAAACAAACTATCAGGACCGGCTGAAGATTTTCTCAAGTCTTGTATGGCACGGTGGTCACGATTGTTTAGGAATGGGGGGCAGACAGCGTTCCATACTCTGCTATAATTGTCCTTCTTGTATTCGAGCTTGAATCTAAAGACCTGGGCGGCTGCCCTCGCCGATAAAGTAGATATATCTAATAAATCTATCCTAGTCCTGCCACAAAACCCTAACCCTATGTTCGGAAGACGGCCCCAGTTTTGGGTGTAGACCATTATCCGAAGAGTCTTGGCATGTTGCAGGTTTAGACGAGTATCAGATCTCGGCAAAGTTACCCCGTCAAGAGTTTCTCTCCGTTACTTTGCTAGTCCTCCGCATCAGGGATCAGCAACTCTTCTCTCGCCATTGTATATATATATGTTTGCCATTGCTCTTTGTACACAATAAAAGTATCTATCAGCTACAAGCAGCTACCAAATACAGCTTATCACCATCACTTACAATGTCCTCACCACCAAACACCATCCAGAATGACCTCCGTGCTCGCTCTATCCCCCACATGACCCTTTCAACCGGCGACACTTCCTCAATGACCGGTCCTCCCCCACCAATGCCCCACTACCTCACGTCCGAGGGCCGAGCAATCAAACGCTTCGCAGTCGAAGGCAACGCCATTTGTACGTCGTTACATGTCTCGAGGGTACCTCACCTACTTTCCCCCTCTTTGCTCAAGTCCACCACGCTGATACTATCATTCTCTAGTCACAGGAGGCGCCGGAACCCTTGCCCTCGTAAACGCCCGTGCTTTACTCGAACATGGCCTCTCGGGTCTGGCGCTCTTTGATCTAGAGCACTCGAAATCATCCCTGGAAATCGAGGCGCTGAAGACGGATTTTCCCAATGCAAGGGTTTTGTCAATAAGGGTGGATGTCACGAGCGCAGAGCAACTGGAATCGGCTGTCAAATTGACAGCTTCTGAACTTGGTAGTGTGGACATACTATGCTGCTTCGCCGGCGTCGTGGGCTGCACGCACGCCATAGAAATGTCTGCCTCGGAGTGGAAAAGCAGATTGGAAATCAACACGACAGGCTCTTTCCTCTCCGCCCAAGCCGCCGCTCGGTAATCCCCCCCTCCTCCTCCTCCCCCCCCCCTCTTTCCTCAAAACAACACAGCTAACCCCCCTCGGCGTCTCAGACAAATGATCGCCCAAACCACCCCCGGCACCATCCTCTTCCTCGCCTCCATCTCCGCCCACCGCACAAACTACCCCCAACCCCAAGCCGCCTACAACGCCTCCAAAGCCGCCCTCCTCGCCCTCAAATCTTCCCTCGCGGCCGAGTGGGCCGTGCATGGGATCAGGGTTAATAGCGTTAGCCCGGGGTATATGGATACGGTGTTGAATGAGGGGGTCGGGTTGGAGGAGGCGAGGAGGACGTGGGCGGAGAGGAATCCGATGGGGAGGATGGGCGTGCCGGAGGAGTTGACTGGGGTGGTTGTTTTGCTGTGTTCGCAGGCGGGGGGGTATATAAACGGAGGGGATTTTGTGGTTGATGGGGGGCAGTGTTGTTTTTAGGGGAGGAGGTTGGGGGGGTTGATGGTGGTGATTATGAGGGGGAGTGGGTTTTTGGAATATGATTGGAAGATTTTTGTGCGTATGAGTTGAGTTTCCTGGAGGTCTGGCAGTTTGGCATCTTCAAATCTATGCTCTCATGATGTCGATACTTGGCAATGACTTGGATAGAAGTTGAGAAGCTTGATAATCATTTTATGCATGTGAAATCTATCTACAAGAAAAGGCCATACTCTAGAAACGTCATCCGACCTATCTGTCAGAGGATCCTCATCATGGCTCTCATAAGCTCGTCCATCTCATCTCAATTTATTAATTCATGTCCATTCCATATCCATGCATCATCACTCCACCTGAAGTGGCACACATGCGACTCGTCGATTGAACGCACATTTTCATGCAAGCGCTTCACATACTGCCGACTGCCTCTCTTCATACCAAAGCAGCAAGAACCTCATACTTCCTCACCTCGGTAGGCTGCTTGGTTGCAAGGAATTCGACAAGCTCGGTCAATTTCTCACGAGTGGCGTCTTTGAGCTGACCTGACGGTAGGGGCGCCATGACTTCGGCGAGAATGGGGAGGAGGGTTGAGGTTGAGGAGATCATTGTTGGGTTAGATTCTTGGTCTGTGGTTGGACGGGTCAGTTTATTGTTTGGACTCGCCAACTAGGGTGGAGTGCAAGCAAACAAGGAGAGTGGGAATCGCTTACAGAGCGAGACTATCATGTCGTAGACTGGGACGTTCTCGTCAAAGTCGTTCTTCAAAGGGAGAATGTCCAGAAGCGCGGGCAGAACTTGCTCTACTGGTATGTTGGAAGGATGTCGCATGATCATCCGGCTTACGCAGCCGGCGGCATTGTCCTTGGCTCGGGCCTCGTCCGTCTGCAATAAAGGCTCTAGCTTGCTAAGGATGGTAGGGAAGGCCTTTAGGATCTCCTTGTCGTTCTTCGAGGCTTGTTGCAGCAAGCCGATACCATATGCAGCGTTGGATTTGGCCTCGCTGTCTTCGTCGCTCATGCGGTGGAGCAGTAGCTTAAGCAGGTGGCTAGTGAAGGGAGTAACCGAAGGACCCATTGCCTTGATGCATTCAGCGATCGTGCCTACTGACGTGCTTCGTTCGTAGCCCTCGCTACCGCTGGCGAATGCCAGAATTGGTTTCTCAAACATCTTCCATAGTTGGCCAAATGTTTCGCCGAGAGCGCTTGCGATGCCGATGATAGCGTCGAGAGCGGTGTCGATGGTCACCCAATCAGATTCGGAAGTCCCGTCGAGAATGCTTAGGTCTTCTTCATCGCCGACATCTTTCTGGCAGGCGTGAGTTTTGGTGATAATGGCGACTAGGATTTCCGTGACAGTCTTGAGGACAGCGGTATCAGCAATTAAAGCAGGGCCTGTGACTTTGAGGGTGGCGGCTAGTGAGCGATTAATTTCAGTGACGGTGGCTCTGTTTGGGGGAAATCAGTAAGTTGCTGAAAATGTCGAGCTTGAAAGAAAGAACCCAATGAAAATGAGTTGATCAGAAGCACATTCGTTTTCTCAGCAGTGCATTCATGCCTCTGAGTGAGCTGGGATTAACGACAATTGTGTCATCATTTCAAGAGGGATATAGTTCGCATAAACTTTTCGCGTGGAGACGTACCTGTCCTCTTCTTCTTGCCATATAGCTAGTGTGCCCGTCATGATGATCTCGCCAAGTTTCTTAATCTGGGGACTGGGTTCAGGATCCATGGGTAGACCAGGATTGTCATTTCTCATCGAGTCTGGCTGAAGTTCCCAAACGGCAGTGTATGCTCGGAAGAGCGTGCTAATAGCGGCTTTCTGGACACCTTCGTAGGAATGCTCCAGCAAGGGAACAACGAGTTCGATGCTTTTCTCCATGTATGGAATGAAACTTCGAGTCGTGTGAGTCAGTATGTCTCCCAAAACCTCGACGGCGACCTCCTTTTCTTGGGCAACCGCGGTGACGACGTCCAAGTCATCCCAATCGTCATCACTTCCGGCGCCTGCAGCTTCATCGTCAAGATCCTCAATTTCATCGGCCGCGATGATGTCGTCTTCGGTCATGGCAGAAATCTTGATTCTCTTGCCACCAATTGTGATCTCTTTGCCCGCTAGATCTTCTGCTTCATCACCAAGATCGACCTCAAGCTCAGACTCCTCGGTCTCCAGGCTCTCAAACAGTGCCTTCAATACCCCTTCTAAGAAAGGCTTGAAATCTTCTTTGTAAACTTTTGCCATCATGCCCCAGAAAAGGAAGCTTGTTTCCTTCAGCTGAGCATGGTCAAGATGCAGCCCTTCGTCTGTTGCTTGCATGAGAGGCTGGACATAACGCTGAAAGGGTTTTGGCCCGACAGCCAATGCCATGCTGGCCATGGCATCACAAGTCGAAGAGCGTATGTCAAGTTCCTCGCTACTGTCTTTGATCTCAACGTACGCAGATAATGAATTCATCGTTTGTTCAAAATATGGTGAGAACGCCTCTTTAGCGCAGGCAGCGATGGCGCCTGTCGCTGAAATGGCTGCAATCTTGATTCTGAGAATGTCACTCGTGAATAATTTGCTCAAGCGGAGCATTAGCTCAGAAAGATACGGTTTGATGATTTCTGAGTCCAAACCCTCGACGACAACGTCTATGCAACTCACACTTGTCTTGATAATGTCCAGATTTGTCTTGTCGTCTGGGCCGCTCATGTTCTTCATTGCTATGTCCATCTGCTTGACTAGAGTAGGCATCAAATTTTTATGCTCTTTTCCGAGTTCCTCCGGAAGTTCTTCTGCTAATCGCATGACACCTTCCATCGTAGCACGTCGTACCCTCGGGTCGCTGTCTTCAATCAAGCGCATGATGAGGGGGAGAATTTCTTTCAACTGCGTGTTGATGAATTCGGGAGCTCCCTCAACGCACATTCCTAGTGCCATGATGCCAGCTTGTCTCCTGTCAGGGTCCGAGCTATTGACGTACGGGCCAAGAGCGTGTAACAGGGGGACCACCACTTGGTTAGGTGGCAGACTCGCAGCCATCTCGTCGAGTAGTCCAAGCGCTGACCGTGGGGTGGTCACGTCCTCGTCATCTGCAGATGCGTCACCAAGCTCGCAGGCTATCTCCAGGCATTTCAAAGTGATCTGTTCTCCCACTTTTAGAGCTTGCATCTTCAACTTGCGGTACCTAATGCACTGCATCAAGAAGCTCAGCGCTTGAGTTCTGGCATCTTCATCAAGCGTTCGTTGTTCTGCGAGGTTGATCATGAACTGGACAAGGTCGCCAAAATGCTTGTTGAGAACAGAGGAATCGCATCCCAGCAACGTTTGGAAGACCTCGAATGCTTGAGTAGTACGGTCTTCATCTCCTTCGCTGACAGCCTGCTTAAGGACTGCAACCATTTGCGGTATCGCATCTTGCAGCAATTTCAGCGATGGCTCATCATTATCAGCATCCAAAACTATAGCCAGTCTACTCATTGCCAGCATTGTGTTAATTCTTACTTCTGCGCTCTCTGGGTCGCCTGGATGAGAGTCAGGTTGTTGCTTTGTGAGCGAGGAGCATCACTTACGTATTGTCTTGGAGAAAGTCGTCAAGACTTCTTGGAATCGATGCATAAACGTCTCGCCTATGGCTTCCAAGCTTGTAAAAAGGAGGTAAGTTCCCACTTCTCGTTGTCGTACGTTAGGATTATTGGCAGCTCGTAGTAGGACATTGAAGACATCCGGCCATTCCCCATTCTCCAAATCTATCTTGGCAATAGATGTGATCACTCTGGAGGCTGCATGTCGAACCAGCTGCTCCTCTTCTTGTAGCGTGCCCTGCAAAAGTTGCTGGCGATATTGAGACTTCTGAGCCGCAGGCAGGCTTTTCCAGTGCTTTGGAACGAGGGTCCGGGCTTGTGTGGCCGCTAATTGTCGAAGTGGGGATGCTTGATCTGAAAGAATCAACTGGATCAGAATTGTGAGCGACTCCGGCAGAGGATAGTATTCGGTGCGAAGAGTCGTTGTCGCTTTCTTCACTCGATCGGTATCAGCTGCAGTGAATCAGTGTGGGAGAAAGAATAAGGGGGGCAGATGATGCAACTGACGAGCAAGAATCTCTTCGAAGAGTCCCAAGAATTCATGGGCGTCCATAGCGATGACTGTAAGAGTGTGAGAGGTGAGAGCTGAAGTTTGGTGATGGGATGCACAAACACAAATCTTGCACATCCACAAGGTAAAGTAAAGTAGGTTATTTTTTTTTCGCGTCGGCTGCTTATCGCCTTATCAATAGCCGAAGCTTAACCCTAATGTGTTGTAAACTTGCACGCGGGTGACAGAAATATCGGCACACCCCGAGAAATTAGCCGATCCCCCACTAAAATTCATTGATTTTCAACTTTCTTCTCTACTAATAACCAGTCATTTGTCCACTACTATCTATAACTGCTTATAGCCTATTAGGTATACTTGCTACTCGTTTATTAATAAATTTCGTTATTATATACTCTTTCTACCCTTCCTCAATTAAATCCTTTATAGATTAATCGTCCCAATAGGGAAACTTCTTAATATACTACTTTAGTAGCTACTAGTAGTTCTTAATTAGGGCTAAATCCGGCGAAGATATATAGTTTCTATATATAATAAGGCCCTTTTTCGCCTTCTACTTATATATAATATATAATTTAGCCCCCGTGCTATAGCCGGAGTCCCTATCTTCCTCTAGAACGAATAGATTAATTAGGCCTTTTTTGACCTAAGTAATCTACGGAGCTATAATAGGCTCTAGAATCGAGTCTTAATAGACTTACTTTAATATCTTTTTATTATTATTACCGGGTACCGTATAGAAGACGAGATTAAACCGGAAATTATAGTTAATAGTAGCCTAAGTATAATACCGAAATTTTTTACTTTCTTTTTCTAGAGATTTCTCTATATTTTGGATATAATTTAAATAGTATCTCTCGCCTAGCTTCCGGATTATCTATAATTTACCTTATAGGCTCTACCTAAAATAATACTCGTCTAAGAATCAAATAGAGAACTAGTCCTTAGCTTCGGGATATCTCTTAAGTATAACCTCCGTAAATTCGACTCTTCTTTAAGATAATTGATGATTATACTAGCCTCTTCGGTATATAATATACTTATAATACTCTATAGAACCTATTCTTCTTTATATTGTATAGCCGGATATATCGAGACTAGCCTCGTAACCTAGTTATTCCTAAGTTATTACTTTAGTCTCTACCGGGAAGTTATCGTCTCGTGCCTTAATAATAAGCTCTATTTTTCGTACTTGTACGTTAGAAATTAGAAGTAGTATACCTCGTCCTTCCGAATAGTCCTTATTATAAGTCTTTCGTCGATGGCCGGCCTATAAATTATCTCCGTACTCTTCTACCTATCTTCGTACTATTCGGATTAGGATCTTCGTATTATTATAAATCTATCGCTAGCTCTTATAATTAACAATACGGTCGTAAATAGCGATAGCTCTTTAAGGCGTATACTATTCGTTAAGTATACTATGGCTAGTAGGGGACGATATTTCGTGGTTAATTGTTGAGAAAAGAAGAAAATTACATAGATTTTTAGTGGGGGATCGGCTAATTTCTCGGGGTGTGCCGATATTTCTGTCACCCGCGTGACTTGTAACAATGCCTGCCAAACAGGAGGCATTCCCATTGGTCGTTCAACTTTGACCCATGCTTCAACCGAATAAGGTTCCTCTCCGTGTGAATTACCTAGACAACACTTCCCGCTCTACTACTTTATGATCCCTTGCTATCATACCATGAGCCGATTGTAGCGACGAGATCTCACTGGAACCCTCCCCTCGCTTCTAGGGTCAAGAGATCCACATGCTCTGCGCGCCGTGACTTCAAACCTGTTGATTAATCGTGAGATGCTACGAGAGAGCTTACACTCGTAGTTTAGAGGTCTGTTTCCAAAGGAGAGAGTGTGAGGTATTCAATTTGTCAGGTTCATTTGAATTGAAGTATCATTGATACGAAGTCTCTGCATAAACATACGCGAATCTTCAGAAGCACCAGTCTCCGAAGCCGAAAGACAGTAGCCGACTAACCACATTTTTCAACCTTGTGTGACGTTTCTCATATTCAGGGCGGGAATGCCCCTTTCTATGAGCCCCGCCCCCACTCTACCCAACTGCTCGTCAGACACCTCGAAATTCGCCTCCACAAACCTTCCACCCCGATACATGAATTCCCATACGCCTTTCAGTACATTGTCCACCATACCATATGTAAGGCGTTTCGGGCGATCCTCCGGCCAACACGCGACGGCGAAAAAGCATCCGATCAGATCTAGATCGCTTATATATGGATCATCACTGGGGAAGAGGACATCCTGGGCGGCTTTATAATGGTCTCTGATGTAGCGACGAAGCATGACTTGGGTTTGCAAAAGGGTGCGGGCCATGTCTGGAGCCTCAATCGTGGTAGTACTGAGGAAGAAACGGATGGTGATGGGAGTGTCAGGGACCCTGTAATTGATCGCATCAGGGACTTGAAGAGACGAAAGATGGAACAACCTGCCGCCAATGGTCAGTGAGTAGACATTCGGAATTTTAAATAGGATTCTGACTCTGCTGTCACTGAAGTGTTCAGGTCTCCGTTCAAGAGGAGAGGATTTGGCAGTGTTGTGGACTGGGTATCCTGGAGGCTGGGAATAGCTAGGGCGTTGCTTGTCAATAGAAACAAAAAAGTACGCCAAAGAGAGACCGCCATCTGGAGAAGTATCCTACTTCACGAGGCAGGCTTATGTGCTGCGAAGACATAGTGGGCTCCAGATAAGAACTTACGAGGTCGCTAACGCTAATACCTCGTTGCGATAGGAGCGAAAGCGACAAGCGACGCAATTGAGATGATAGATGCAGATCGCATGTATCGAATGATTTTTATAGGTTGATTGTTCACTCTTCTTGATGTGGACGGCGACCGGGTTGTGTTAGTCCGTTGTTAATCGTGTCTTAAGCAACCTGTGTATGGATTTCTTCGCGTGCAACGAGCTATTGATGGAAACGTAAGATGCAAAAATTCTGGCACCTGTCAGTCACGGTTTAAAGGTTTTCCGAGAGAATGAGGTGTTAATTCAATACTTCCATATCGAAAGCCAGAGAACCTTGGGCAAGATGCCCGAGCGATCTAAACCGATTCGAGAAACCTCTGGTTTGTGAAGGACAAATGAAGTATTGAAGAATACAAGACTATTTCCGGTGCGAGAAACTCCACCCTGCTGTGTCGTGAGTGCATATGCCATTCATGGATTGCCAGGTCCATTTTCAACATGATCATGAGATCGGTAGCTAGGTAGGTAATGCATCATCAAAAATCGTTGCAAAAGGTTTCATGCTCGGGGACATGCATAAACGAGGAAAGGACGATCTTGAACACAAGCTAACGGGATTGAGGTGACACTTAACCCAGCCCGGACCATTTACCTCGTAAACTGTGAAGCCCCACCTAGATCATGATTCAGACAACTCACAAAAGACTTTTTGACTACGGTTTCCTGATCAATTACCTCGACGACGGAGGAAAAGAGTTGACACTTGTCCGCGAAACGTAGACTACCCTTCGATTACCGATCAGCAGCGATGTCCGAAGGACGGGAGAGGTATGGCTCATCTTACCATGACACGCCCTCAGCTTACCCTTGTAGTATCGACTTCACTTCTCCTCCGTTCAAGTTCATCGTTGACGGTACTGCCATCTACCTACACGCTAGCCTCGTCTCTCAACACTCGAAGCCGCTGAAACGCTTGATGAACGGTCATATGGCAGAGCCCCGACAAGGGTTTGCGGTACTCAAAGAGATTGACGAAGGCACATTCACTCGCTTCGCTCAATGGGCCTACAGTGGGTACTACATTAGTGCGACGCATGAAGTCAAACCCAATCCCAGTCACAAAGAATACACGCCTGCCCAGGAAAAATCTACGCCAGATGGGGAAGACTCAGACATTGATGTGGCCAAGAACTTTATCAAAGCCGACCTCAAAGAATCCTTCAAATCCAAATTTCGTGGATATCTTCATTCGTCATCAAGCCTCCGTCTTCCGAGACAAAATGATAACGCGGCAGAAGATTACACGAACGTCTTCCTTAGCCACGCACGCGTCTATGTCTTTGCCGAGCAATACGACATCCAAGGTCTCAAGTCTTCCGCTCTCAAGGAGCTACATCTTGCTCTTGCCCACTTCACACTGTATCCTGACCGTACTGGAGATATCATCGCCCTCATACGCTACATCTACTCCGATACAGGCGAATCTGTGTTTGGCGTCGAGGATCTCCGCTCGGTGTTGAAGGAATATATGAGTTGTGAGATGGACATCTTGATGAAGGACTCGGCATTCAAGGAGCTGATGTTTGAAGACGGCGGGGAATTGCTTGAAGGTTTCATGAAAGCGGTGAACCGAAGGATCTGAATACATACATCAGCCTGGCCAAATTTCCAGAGGCAACTAGTCAAAGGGAGGCGAACGAGATCGACAAGGCGTGCGTCTCCCTCGCTCTTTCATCTGAACCCTATTTTGCTTATCCCACGAGCACACTCGGATATTTTAGCTTGCAACCTACCGCTATTTTGTTCTTGCGCACACTTGAATAGCGGCCAACATATGGCTGGACCTTGCATTATCATTTTTCCAATTCACTTCTGAGCTCACACTGTTCTTGCTCCACCCCCTTGCGCTCCCCTTCTTCAGGGCGGCAAATAGATCATTGTCGAGGCGACTATTCATCGACAGACACAAACTCGCTTCCCGCTTCCTCAAGCATGAACGGCGCGACGCATACATTTGACTAACTCCCCTCATCTCAGAATCCTTTGCTATTTAATTCCACTTGTCTCTACCGTAGGTCTATAATAGTCCTACCAACAAATACACCAAGTCAGTCTCCAAGAAGGAGTGGCATGTTTCTCTCACGCCCGACCGGATTTTCCGCGGCTTCTTTGCCGGGTTTTCGGCCTAGTGATGGCAGCCTGTGGATATGGTCGTTCTCCGTATCTTCCCAGGGGTAGAGTAGGTTCTCATTGACATCTTTCTACTTGATTCACTTGTCGTCTCCCAACAGCAAGGAGATTTGACCGACAATGTTTTTGGTGTGGAAACAGTCAGTTGGCAGTTGAGCTAGGAGTAGTGACAATCTGCGTGCTGCCGGACCCATATCATCATTTTGCTTGGATCCCAGCAAATAAAGTACCTAATATTATGAAGGTTAGAGGTGATTATTTTGAAGAGTGGCAGTATATGACGTTATAAGGGGGTCCTGGGAGGAGCAAGGCGGTTGGCTATTCTAAGTAGTGATCGGGTAGACGCTCCTGTTTCAGCCTTCCTAAAGTACGCCGACAACCACTTTCAAAAGACATCAACCTCTTCTCAATTCTACAGAGCCTAGAGGTTTATATCTATCGAACCTCCCTCCTTATTTCTCATCTACTTTAAAAATCAAAGCGCCTTCAAAGCAAAGAAATCGCTTTGAAAAGAGTCTGCTTAGTCCGCACACAGAACGCCCATCACCAGTTTATCACAACACTCTATCGAGCTCAAAGCTTCCTCCCAACCTACCTAAGGTACATTAGAATCACAACTACGAGCGGGAGCTCATGACACTCTATCTAAATCACCCTCACCACGCATTCATACCCAGCAAATCAGTAAAAACTAATTCCATTCCATTCATTCTATTCACACTTCCTATCTCTCTCACTCTCTGCCTTCCTCGCTCCCCCCCCAAGCGAGAGAAAAAGACCGAGTAATGCTTGAAAAAAAATGGGGGGGGGGGGGGAAGGGGGGGGCAAGGGANNCGGGGAAATCTTGAAAAAAAAAGGGGGGGGGGGGGGAAGGGCGGCGCAAGCGAGATGCATGTAACCTATAATACAAAACACATACACACACACATAGCACAAGACACAAGCGCTTTGTATCTCAGCCAGTGGCGTCGTGCCAAAAAAAAAAAGTAAGGTGGTGAAATGCGAAGGAGCATAGACCGAATGCTCGGATTCGCATACCACTGCTTTAAAGAATAAAAAATAAAAAAAGGAACGCCGCAGGAATGATAATGCTGGTTTTTTGATGATGGGAGCATGAGGGAGATGTATTTCCCCCTCTCTCCCCCGCTTTGCTTCCGAATGATAAGATGGGAAAGGCGAGGGTGCGTTTGCTGTACAGCGAGCGTAGCGGTGCTGATTCCATGCCAAGCGACCATTGATTTGCCTTTCCGTTCCAGCTGAAAGCTATACGATGTAATGTATGCCGTTCCACAATCCGTTCCGTCTCATGAAAAGCTTCGCACGGTGCCATAGAATATCTTCGTGTAGAACAGCCAGCTCCAACAAGTACCCCTCGTTCCTAATGAGAATTCCCAAATAATAGTCTTCGATTCTTCTTCAACACCGCATTCAGCTTCTTCTCCAACGCCTCTGTTTCCTTCCTAGATTGCGCCAACGCCTGCTCGGCGACCTCGACGGTCAAATGCGGGTTCTTCTTCAGAAACAACTTATCTTCACTTCTGTCCATGGCACCATACTTGTGCATGCTCGTACTGAATGGCGTAGATCCTGAGGTAGGAGTAGCGAAAGGGTTGGACAGCTTGTGGTCCTCGGAAGGGGAGCGGGAGGAATTTCGCGCAACGGGTAGGGCGATTTGAGGAAGAACGGGGACGAGGCCGGCGAGGGCTTGATTGGACGGTACGTCACCGTTCGCCAAAGCTTGCTTTCTCAGTTCAACATAACGGGATGCCTGGGCGGCAGTCAAGCCGCGCAGAGCGCTGCGGTCTGGAAGCACAACGACATGGTTGGTTGGGCTTTTTTGGATAGTGATGGCCTCGCCCTGGTCAAGAGAGTGCATCTGGCTGTCCGAAACCGTTGAATCATCCGCGACAGCGAGATCCAATTCAAGACCCTCAAATCGATAGTTGAGCCCTGGAACACTCTTGAAAAGCTCCGATGCGGAAGCATTAAGCTCCCCAGATTTTACCAGACTTGCGAAGATCGATGCAGCTGTGAGCGAAGCTTTTTGCGCGTCATGTGATGCCGGAGTGGCGGGACTCGACGGAGTGTCCGGCTCTTTGATGTCTCCAGCAATCTTCGAAGTTGGCTTTTTGCCCTCTTTGATTGGTGTGACTGGCTCTGGTTTTGCCTCCGCTGGCTCTTCCTCTTTGAGCACAGGAGATGTCGGCCGTGTCACGGTAGGCGTAGAGTCAGCAGTGCCTTGCGTCTTTTCTTTCTTTGCTTTCTTCTTCCTTCCAATGATAGGTGCTTGCATTGGCTCCTCCGCCTTGGGAGGGAGCTCCTCGACCTTCGAAGCTTCCTCGGCCTGCTTTGCACGTGCTTGTCTCTCTTTTTTCTGTTGGCTCTTCGTAACATGTCTGACAGGTGCTGATCCAACCTTGCTCGGAGGAGGCGAGTTCGCACGAGACAATGTCATAGACGCAAGAGACATATTATCCAAAAAGTTCTCGCTCGCCGGTGTGCCAGGGCGTTCTATGGAAGCAATACTGGGCTGTCGCGAAGCGTGCTTGCTCGCAAATGTAGGGGCTACTGTAGGCGACCCTGGGCGTGTCTCGGCCTTTGACTGTGGAGGAACACGAGTTGCTCGAGCTTGGTTTGAGCGCGTCGCAGATGAAGTTGATACTTGCGAAACCGCTGTAGCAGGAGTAAGGGGCTGAGAAGGTAGTGGCCCGCTTGCTACACCCGCGTTGTCTGTGGAAGCTTTACCCTTTTTGATTCCATCCTTAGCTGCAGCGATATCGAGCTTGCTAGGCCGCAGTTTCTTTTCCGTGGGCTTGAATGATTGATCAGGCGCATGTTCAACTGGTTTCAATTCGGCGTTGGCCTCAGGTAGGCTTGAGGATGCGCTGTTATTCTTTTGCTTTGGTGTTACGCTGGCTTCGGACATTGAAAGGATACCAGGTTCAGTAATGCTTGTTTGCTCGCTGTGAGATTGGTCTTTCTGCATAGCTACGAGTTTGGAAGACGGACTTGGAAGAACAGGGACCACTGGCTTGATAGCTGCACTTGATGTGACCTTGCTTTGAAGGCGAGTAGGGGCAGGGGGTGGAGGCTGTGGAGCAACCAAAGGTGGGAAGTCTTGAGGTAGTGATAGCCCTGGATTCACAGGAGTCTGGCTTGGAGTGATCTTAACAGCAGGTTTGCTGGACAACGAAGCTGTAGGAGGTGAAGGAAATGAGGTGTCGCTAGTCAAGTAGTTGACTGGGCGATTAGAGTCATGCCGAGAAAGAAACGGGCCTAGACAGACAGCAGTCAGCATGTGAATCTTCGCTTAATAAGTAAATAACGCTTAATAACGGATGAAAATGACAATGTCCAGTTGATAAAGCGAGCATGGGCCCCAAGCACCAATCAATTAACGCTCTATATACCCTTAAAGAATCGCCTGTCTCGTCACAAGATTATAAACAGTAATGTTCTAAGTGTCAAAGATTGTGTAAGAAAGTAGACTGATGCTTTCTTGCCTGATATCAGGTCAAGGAAGGAATGCTTACATACATGACTCTGACCATGAAGATAAGGACGGTATAGTGGTATCATGTAACCAAACGCACCCCTGCTGTGATGCCTTGAAGGGGAAAGAAAATCTTTCTGGTAGATGCTCCCTCAAATCATGCCAGTGGCTTTGACGCGATTCCCGAAGACGCCATAATATCCGCTCCCTTTTGTCTTTGGGCCCATGCTCGCTAAGTGACCACGAAAGGAAGATTGCGCCATCATCAATCAATAAAATATCTGGAAAAAGACCTGGTGTCGAAATGGAAGACTTCAATCACAACTGCCACCTGCCCCCGTAGCCTCCCCCATACATCATGCTGTTCGGATTGTACCCACCTTGACCTTGGGCGCTATATTGCCCCTGCCCTGCAGCACCGTGGTGCATTCTAGCTTGTAAGATACTCGGGTCCGCAAGATCAACTATTCCACCTCCTCCCGAGGAGGAAGTGTTAGCATGTCTGTGCTTCTTCCCCTTCTTCTTCTGCTTTTGGAGGTGATGGTCTTGATGGCCGTAATGACCACCGATTTGAGACCCATACAGCGAGCTAAGAAGGCTTGAGGCAGGGGCATCGGAGGTCATGGGCTGTTGAGTAAAAGGAATTTTGAACTCACGCTTTCCAATCTCAGATCCTTGACCATTGATACTTCCGTTCCGAGTCCGTAACAATTCACGCATGAGGTCGTCGTTGGTGTTCTGTCCCCCTACATTGCCGCCGAAACCAGCACTCCCACCCATGGCACTAGCAAAGCCATGGCCTTTACCGAACATTCCGCCTCCGCTAATGGGTGGTGTGCCGCTAGATTTGAGGCCTGGAGGTGGACCCTGCACACCGCTGTAGAAATGGCCGCCATGAACGCCTGATTGAAGCTGTTGGTTCTGAAAATGCTTGTTCTGGCTCCCAGGCATCATGGCAGCTTGTTGAGCCATTAGTTGAGGATTCGCCGCTGGTTTCACAGAAGTGGAGGCTGATGCAGAATCATTTGCAAACGTGTAACGTGAAGCTTGTCTTCCATGCCCTTGTGCAGTGTTGAATGCTTGATTCTGCATCTGAAACGGGTTGGATTGTTGATGATGGTGTAGGCTAGTGTTTCCAGTATACCCTGGTTGGAACTGGCCGTTATTAACGGGACTCTGCTGATTGCGGCTTTGTGAGCGTAACAGAGAAAGCTGGTGCTGCTGTTGAGGAGAGAGAATTCGATTAAGGCTGGCTGCATTATTGGCTGGAAAATTGGAGCTTCCAAAAGCGAAATTGTTCGAAGATCCAAAGGGGTGCTGGATTGCACTTCGCTTCTGAGCGCTCATACGTCCAGAACTATCATTCGGCTCGTCTTCAGTCTCGGGCTCCCCTCCAAGTTGTAAGCTTCCACTCGCTGGAGCCTCCTCATCCTCTGTAGCAGACATTGCAGCAATCACGTTTCGCTCTTCCTCTTGCTTCTGACGATCCCGCTCTTGCTCCTTTGCCATGCGGTAGCGGACGAGTCCACCACAGTCACTGAATAAAGGGGGACAAGCATCAATTTCTCTAAGGTCTTCCTCACTGTAGAGTGAACGGTCAAAGACGAATCTGTAGTTGGCAGTCATCACGGTCTTCAGGGCAGCCTCCAAGGGGAATTCTGGTCGAGGGCGAGCTGGCGGCACCGTGGGCTTTTGAGCTTTTGTATGTGAGATTGGATCGGGAGGCGGGTACTCGGACGGGACTTGTCGTGCTTCTGCAGACTGTACAGGGACGCTCGGGTTTGTGATCACTGGACTGGAAGTTGCCACGCTCGCGGGTTTGCTTGATCTGGTATTTTCGTTCTGTGCATTCTTCGCGGCCCAGCTCGCGGATGAAGGGAGGGCAGATCCATCACCACTGTCACTCCGGCTCATGGCTTCATCGCGAGCGACTGCTTGTGGCGCTGAAGAGATGCTCTGTGGCGCTTGCTGAGGTGGAGGTTGTGGCTGCAATGTTTGTTGATTTTGTTTTGACGATGAAGCCTGCTGTGCTGGTCTCTGCGTAGATAGAGCATTCATAGACGAAAGATCCGCTCGGCTGAAACTATCATTATCTTCCCCAGTCTCGTGAAGAAATGTACAATTTCGGTTGCCGCAAGTCTCGTTGCGCAGGAAGGCAGAGCAGTACTTGGTCGTGCCATATTGAGCTCTAAATCTGTATTAATTTTGAGATAGAAACCCGGCAACATTCACTCACCTCAGCGTTCGTTCCGCATTTTGGGATCCATCCACTGCAGCAATACACTTCGCGGCATCATCTCTATTTTCAAAAGTGACGTAGACGCCGATCGAATTGTGGTAGTTGTTGGCGTTGTTCTGCCCCTCCTTCGCTTTGCTGACAACTATCTTCGTGATCTTGCCGTATTGCCCAAAGTATAGAGGGCCCCTCAATGTCCGTAGAAACTCTTCTTCACTGCTTTTCTGACTGAGGCCGACGACATATACAAGGTTCTTCTGGACCACGCGTATGCCTGCCAGGTTTTTGCGATTGAGCGTCTCTACTTGTCTTTGCTCGCTTTCCTTTTTCCGCGCCATAGCTTTCTTCCTCGCCTGTAGCGCAATGTCGGCCTTTTGTCTGAAGAGTAGCCGGTCAGAAAGTGAAAGGGTCTCGGAATTACGAATATGCCTACTCTTCGGGACTGACGATTTTCCATTCGATGCTTTGGTCATCGTAAGGTCTTCGACATGCGGGGCAAAGGCCATTCATATGGTTCTTGATATTATTGTAACAGAACTGGCATACCTAGGGTGCACCGAATATTCAGTATCATGGACTCGTTGTCAAGCTTCACTTTGCGAGGAGCTGGTGGCTAAGAAGGAAGAAGAATTGGGTAGCTCCTACTTGGTAGCCGCACGGGCATGGCCTGAAATTTTTGTCCGAAAGGTCGAACTCCTCCACGCATAGAGGACTAGGTATTAACCCATTAGATAGACATACTCAAGCTTGGTACGTTAGCAAAAGGAAAATCACATACCACGACTCGTCGGAGTCGTCTATGAAAGCGTCTTGTTGAACACGGCCTGCCATTGTGAAAGGATAAGGCAAGGGCCGCGCAATGCCCTGGCTGGAAGATGACGTATCAAACAAGTGTACTGGTATGAAGATATCATTAAAGGAATATAGAAAGACTCCTGAGCACCGTGCTGTAAACAATGGAGGGGATTAAAATAGTTGAAGTGGAGGTAAAAGTAATAGGGTTGAGGCAAGATCGAGGTTGCAACTTTAGCATTGCCGCGCTAATTTTTTCACCCTAATCCAAATTGGGCCACCTGCATGAAAATCACATCACTACTTCCGCTTGCAAGAGCTTGTCTTGTTGACAGCTCAGAAACCATGGCGGCAAGACTGAGTACTGCGACGCCCATCAGAACTTCAGCTCGACTGGTGGCAAGACCGTACCCGCCATCATCTACGACCCGTCAATTCACATGTTCCGCAATTCGAGCTAAGGAGGTAGCTAGTCAAGATGAGCTGCCAAACTTGCGGCATGCCCAACGGCCTCGTAAGCGTTATATGTTATATGTCGGTGATTAGGCCATGCTGATGTATTTTGGCAGCCGGTGGGAAGCTACACGCGCCAATTGTAAACCCAGCCGACAAGTACCAAGAGAAAGCTGCCAGCCTCCACAAATATGGTCAATACTTGCTCTCAGCCATGCCCAAATTCATCCAACAATTCTCGGTGTGGAAGGACGAGCTCACAATCTACATACCCCCGGCCGCCATCATTCCTGTAATATCCTTCCTGAAATACCACACCGCTGCTGAGTACACAATGGTGGCGGACATAACAGCCGTGGACTACCCTACACGGAGTAACCGATTCGAGGTCGTCTACAACCTTCTCAGTGTGAGGCATAACTCGAGAATTAGGGTCAAGACGTACGCGGATGAAGCTACACCGGTGCCGAGTATCACATCGCTTTACGATGGAGCCAATTGGTATGAGCGGGAGGTCTATGATTTGTTCGGGGTGTTCTTTGTGGGGCATCCGGATCTACGTAGAATAATGACAGACTATGGATTTGACGGGCATCCATTGAGGAAAGACTTCCCATTGACGGGGTACACAGAAATTCGATATGATGAAGAGAAGAAGAGGATTGTAGTGGAGCCATTGGAATTGACCCAAGCTTTCCGGAACTTCGAGGGAGGAACAGCAGGTAAGGCCTTCATGCATCGCCTTGATTTGATCATGCTAATACCGAACAGCATGGGAGGTGAGCAAGGAATTGGCATTCAATAGACTCGAGCCGTCACTGACAGACTTTATAGCAAGTTGGGCCAGGCAAAGACAGGAAACCGGAGGAGGTATGTCAATCCAGAAACCCTGATTCCCTTGCACTTACACTGCATCAGCTGCTGATATTATACGCAGTTCCAATTACCCATTCCAAAGCCGGAGGAAAAGAAAGAAGAGCCAAAGAAGTGATGCCAAGAAGCGCCTTTTATTCGCGTTCTGGCTCGCTTTGGAGTCGTGGTCCCCTATCAATGCGGCTTTTGTATATAATTGTAGACTGGGGCAATCCTACGCAAGACTTGAGCGGATACGCTCGATCAGAACAACATTGTGTGCAATTGCTGATTCACAGCCGTTCCATCATGGATCTTTTTTTCCTTGCATGGAATATTCTCACTGCACCTTCTTACCATCAACATCAGCTGCAGCTTCGGCAATGATCAATTCGTCCTTCGCCCAGACACAGGCCGTTGCATAGCCCAACGGACCCGTCAAAGCCACCATTATTACGCCTCCAATAATCATCAATGGCACACTTTGGTTAGTTGCCCCGTTCCTGTACGTATTGACAAATAGCACTGTGCTCCACAGGGCCACAGAAGTCGATCCAATGAGATGGTCGTACTGAAGCAAGAGCAACGCTCCGGCACCTATTGAGGGCATCTTGGTGGACGGGGATACTGCTGCTGGCAGGAAGACTTTTGATAGATTGAATACGCCAGCAAATTCGGGAGCGAAGAGGCCAGGGAAGAACGTCGACGTTGATATCAAGGTCATGGTGGAGGCTTGACCAATTCCTGCCATAGTAAGGAGACCGGCATACAGGCCTCTCATTGACCACAGCATTTTGGCATTAGATTCTACGTGTCCCTCTCCGAACTTTGGCAGCAGATACGGCACGACTCCTTGTACTGCGGAGACCCAAACGGGAAAGAACTGCCAGAACGTCATGAGCCACTGCTTGAGGTCGTGATCGATTATCGAAGGGGCAGGCAACGACATCAAAATGGTGGGTAGGACATAGCCAAACATCATTGAAACAGCGATCCCCGCAAGATTCGGCACATCAACAAGGAAGTCGGTCACACGTCTCGAAGAGACCATGCGCGACGTCGAAAGATAGGCAATGCACCAATATGGGATGATAACGGCATATGCAGCGTTCTGAACAAAGATGCCCCAAATTCCTAGGCTTCTTTTCATCAGCATAATCGGTGGTGTGGGGTGCCAATCTACCTACAAAGATATCAAAGTCCATCGATTGCCGTGCCTCAAACCTTCAATCATAAGCAATCCCCATCCACAAGCAACCTGCGTAGCAAAATAAAAGCAGAACAAAGAGCCCGCCGGGTTAGATCCATCGACGTTCTCCCAGAAGAACAGCGCAAGAACGGTCAATTGGTAATCGATTGCGTGAATGCCGGTGTAAACAGTCCTTACTGGCTCATTCGTTCCTGGCAGCAATCGAGGACCATAATCCCGGAGGTGAGCCATGTAGTCCGTAGTGCCATTAAGGAGAAGTATGTACCAAGTGCCATAATAGCCGAGTGCAGAAAAGAGAACAAGAACGAGTTTGGCTGCGTTGATGAGAAAGGACATCACTGTACATCAAAATGCCGACGTTCAACTCCCGGAGCCCAATCAGACCCTTACGAAAAGCATGCAACAGACTCAATTGATAGATCGATAGGTATATATACGTTTCAATCCATACTCTCACACAAAGCTTCGATATAGGACCAGTCCCAGGCCTCTGCTGCCCCCAGAAACAATGCCGACTGTCCCATAGGGCTGAATCCCTCAACCTCGGATACAAAATACTTAGTAAAAACTACCCGCTTCCCACACTCCTCACTCGACAATGCTCAAACGCAAGCACGAGGAGATCAGCACCTCCGAAACCGCCTCCAATGGCACGGAAGCGAGAACCCTCCGACTCCAGCAGCTGCAACTCTCCGGCCTGCTCGACCAAAGCAAAACCCACCTCTTCCGCTCACTAAAGGTAGCCCGAGGCTTCGAACGGCAAAAGCTGGGACGGCGGCAGAAGACCGCAAAGGCAGGAAGCAATGCCGCAGATACGAAAGCCCGTTTGGACGCCGAAGTGGCGGCGTTGAAAAGCTTGGATTTGGCTGCAACGGCTGAAATACATTTGTACAAATCGGTGCTGAAAACCAAGTCCATAGCCTCGGCTCCGGCGTTGCCACACCATGTGCGGGCTACTGTTGATGCCTTGAAGAAGCCGCAAGAGTCGGCTAGTGCTAACGTGCAGGCGAGACTGTTCAAGTCGGCGCCTGTGCAGGCGGCTATGACGGAGGCGCTGAAGGGTATACGTGCTGTGCTTGGTGTTGAGGAGCTCAAGCCTAATGGGAGGGGGCAATTGAGGGTTAAGGATTCCGCGAATGGGTCTCTGAATACTGATGGGGATGGGCTTGCGGTTTCTGAAAGAGACGTTTCGCCGGTGGGAAATACCCGAGCTCGAGATGAGGAAGATGGGGGTGGCTTTTCAGCTCACGAGAGGATGGGGAACAACCAATCCAAAGGATTCTTTGATCATGATGATGATGATGATAATGATGAGGATAGCGAAGATTCGGACTATGCCATGTATGCTACTCGGCTTGCCGGGTCTTCAGACGAGGAGTCGAGTCGGAAAGACGTCAACGGACAGGACCATCATCGGGACACCTTGCACGACATGGAAATCACAGAAGACGAAGCAGACGAAGAACACAGTCACAACCCCGAAGAAGCAGAAGACCCTACAAATCCAAACAAGAAATCCCCCACCCCTCCCCGCAAAACACCCTCCGCCCCCCCCAAATCAACAACCTTCCTCCCTTCCCTCTCCCTCGGCGGCTACTGGTCCGGCAGCGACTCCGACCTCCCCCCCGACGACGACGATGACAACACCTCCACCGCCGCCGCCACCACACAGATCCGCAAAAACAGAATGGGCCAGCAAGCTCGTCGCGCGTTGTGGGAGAAGAAATTCGGGACCAATGCGAACCATGTGAGGAAACAAGAGGAAAGGGATCGGGATCTGGGATGGGATGCGAGGAAGGGGGCGCGGGGGGTGGATGAGAGGGGGAAGAGAGGGAGAGGGAGGGCCGCTAGGAGTGGGGGCAGTAGAGGGGGTGGGGTCAGGTTCGCGAAGAGTACGGGTGCGAATAGTGATCCGGTTGTGACGAGGAAAGCGAAGACATCTGCTGCTGCTGCTACGAGCGCTGCAGCAGGGCCTCTGCATCCGTCGTGGGAAGCGGCAAGGAAGGCCAAGGAACAGAAGAAGACGATGCCGTTTCAGGGGAAGAAGGTCGTGTTTGACTGATCTAATTCAGCCCGAACGCATGCATGATACCTACCGTCTATCCCGCTTGCTTCGAATGCATCATAAAGCAATCACACAAAGCTCATAAGTCGGCACTTAGGCCCTGCGCCTACTGCCCACCCTCAACCCACTTCTCCCCAAACAGCCACCTCAGCCTCTGAACCGCCTCCTCCCCCCTCCCATCCCTCTTATGCATCCCCATAACACCCCCCCTACTCGCCATCGCCCACCGTTCCCCAACCACCCCTGCCGCCCCCTCCTTCCCCAACTCCTCCAACACGGCTGCCACCGCTCGCTTCGCGTTGGCCGAATTGGCCACCATGTGGCCCATGACCATCTCCACCGACACCCCTTCGTTCGTGCTGTGCCAGCTGTCGTAGTCGGTGCTCATGCAGATGAGCGCGTAGGCGATTTCGGCTTCGCGGAAGAGTTTGCATTCGGGCACGGCGGACATGTTGATGCAGGAGATGGGGGGGTGGGTGGGGAGGGAGCGGTAGAGGAGGGATTCGGAGCGGGTGGAGAATTGGGGGCCTTCTGTTCGTGTGGAATGTTTTTGGACTGGTTAGCATGTCTGTTCTCTTTGATAGATGGAGGATGTGGGTCGTTGGGTAGGAAGGTGGAGGATATATCGCACCAATGCATATTACCGTCCCCGCACTGTGCGCTTTGACATTTTCGCCTTCTAGTACTCCGGGCTGGCTTATGGCGTCATGCACGGCTTTTGAGAGGGGAATATCAAATGGATCCGCCATGCTGATATGGCCTACCAGGCCGTTTTCAAAAAACGTCCATGGTCGTACCTAATCGCATTCCAATGCGGGTCAGCTTTTCATGCACCCAATTACCTCCATCAGATCCTCCATTCTCCACTCTTTATCTCCTCCCCCTATCACCCTTGTGCAAGAGACCAGACATAGCCAGGCAGATCGTAAACTCACACCTTTAGTCCAATCCACCACCCCGCCCGCCACTAGGAAATCCCTCGGCTTCACCTCCTCCCTTAGACTTCCCACGGCACTGAACCCCACCGCGGCTTTCACCCCGAGTTTCTTCAATGCGGCCACGTTGGCGCGGTTGGGTATTTCGTGCGGGGCATATTGATGGTGCGCGCCGTGGCGGGCGAGGAAGGCTACTACAGTTGGTATCACCGATGATGACGGGTCGGTTGAGGGGGATGGTGGGGTGTAGCGGAGTATGGCGATTGGAGAGGAGGGGAGACCCCAGGGAGTTGCGGTGGGTGGGATGACGGCGAGGGGTTCGAAGAGGGGTGAGGGGAGGGAGGAGAGGCCGGTGCCGCCGATTATGGCGATTGGAACCGAGTCTGAATGGGTGGTTAGTGGGGCTTGGGAAGAAGGGTGAAGGTGCTTGCCAGCGTATGTGGTGGGTAGATTGTCCATTTTGCGTATGGGTCTTGAGGATCGCAGGCTTTGGTGTTGAGGTCTGGTGTATTGCTTGGGTGGGGAGGGTAAATGACTTTAAAGCAAGAATTTGGAAATCATCAAAGCTGTGAATAGAGAAGCTTGATCTTTGTCCATGTATCATGTAAGTATATTCAAGGTCGGTTGTTCACACGTCGAAAGGTTACACAGAATTGAAAAGCTATAAATTCCGTTGTCTTATCTCCGGGCTTGAACTTGGTACAGTATGATTGTGAGGGTGACTGAAGTGCTTCGGAGACTCATACTATTCGAATAATGGATATCTCGTTTGCAAGTATATAGAAGCTCCCAAAACGATCCCGAACTGTCCCAACGTATCTTGTGTACATAGACACCTTAGACCTTCTCTACCGACGATCGATGAATCTCATCAACAGTAGAAGTGCTGTTCATTTGATACTCTTTCGATCCCATCTGCCGGGTATCCCATCCATGCTCCTCAAGATAAGCCCTGAACTTCAAATCCTCACTCGTAATCGTATCCTGCCCAATATGAGGCAAGAGGAAGAAAGCCAAGCCGGCGCTAAAGATGCAAAGAGCGCTGCTCACGAAGAAGGGATCTTGTCCACCTCGATTGCTGTCCTTGCCACCTGGAGCGTTCTTCTGAATGATTGGAAAGACGTAGGTTCCAACGAAAGCGCCAATCTTCCCCATCGCAGCAGCGATGGCATAGTATTGCCCACGGATTGCTGTAGCACTGGTCTTAGACGCAACCAAGCCAATGTTATCACCGGGTCCTGCTTCGCCAAGAGAGAGGAAGATGCCATATACGACGACGAAACCAGCGACTGTGCTAGCTTTGTCGAGATATGGATAACATCCAGCCATGATAAAGCCTACGATTCCTTGGGCCAACACGAACGAGCCCAGTGCTATCCTTGGGCCAAGAATGTCGCTTAGGAAAGCCCCGGCAATTGCGCCGGGTAAATAGAATACGTTGATAATTGTGTTCCAGCCGAAGGATTTCCAGAGGGGCGCGCCCTTTCCGAGGATGATGGCAAGCCAGGCTGATGAGTAGATGGAGAACGAGTAGGATGAAAAGTCGTATATGAACCAGATCAAGGATACTACTAGGAGGCGAAACCAATAGAATCTGATCATCATCAACGTCTGATAGAATGAGGAGATACTGCGTAGAATTCCACATACTTTATTACCAACAACCAAGGAGTGCGTGTGTTCTTCATGGTTTCGCGATTGAATTCCTCTGGTTCTCGAAGTTTCAGCCGCAAATATACGAGACTTAGAGGAGGGATCACTCCGAGGCCGAGGCATATTCTCCATGCCGCACGGAGGTGATTGTCTGTACATGCCAACACCACAATCATAGGTGCTAGCGTGGAAACAACGAATCCGATGTCAATCTGGACGTTGGTGAACATGATGAACCACCTGTTCCTATGTCCCTCTTTCAACTCTCCAGTGCTCTCGGCGCAGGCCACACTGCCAGCCGGATATTCGCCGCTGGATTGCCGTTAGTCTTGGACAAAGGCCCATGATTAGAGCAACGCACCCGATGCCGATACCAAGGAGAAATCGCCAGGCAGTGAGAGCTTGAAGCATGCCATTGATAGAGCCACCACTATATGACCCTGCACCCAGAGCTGCAAAGATGAAGAGTATGACAGTAGAGGTCATCAGAGCCCATTTGCGCGAGACGTGATCGCTCATCCATCCAAAGAAAAGCTGGCCGACCACGGTACCGGCAAAAGCTATCGAACTGACATTGCTCTGGGCGGGAGAATTCGTATACTGCTCACTGTACAGTGTTGATAATATTGTGTTCACCGACCCAATGACCCTAGATTGTCGGACACCAAAGGTAAGCAAGAACCAGGAATTGCAGAGGAGTGGGGCTCTTACCCGTTGAGATAGCCGTCCGAGAAGAGGCCAGCTCCGCAAGCAATAGTAGGCCAACTGCGCTCCCAACGGCTTTTCTGGTGGTCTTCCAAGGGTGCGCCATGAACAGCAGCTTCGTCATTGATCTGCTGTTCGTCATTGATAGCCTTTGCGGAACTACCCAGAAACTTCATCGTAACGAATCGTCAGCGAAGCTTGAGGAGATACGGCCAGTCTATAGAATTATTGGGCGCTCCAAGGTAAAAGAATAAGAAGATAGAAGGGAAGCTCCCCCACTTTATCTTTATTTTTATGCAGCCCAGAGGCATGGCTGGTGCCGAAGTCCAACTTACTTTACCAACCTAAGGTAATCCCCGGGACGAGATAGCGAGCTAAGCAACGTCAGCCCCCTCTTCAGACCGCTCTTAGCTTGGAGGGGCCCGGAGGCGTCCACCAACGTTTCTACGCCTCACCATGGCCCCTACGCACTATAAATATTCTGCTTTTTTTCAAGTCAAAATGATACACTCACTCACTCACTGAGTAGCTATCAATCAAAAGTTGACCAGACTCTTGACGTCCTGCCACTCGCCTTACACAGAGTAAGGTACCTACTTACTCTACATTCGGCACGAGGTATGTTACTTCACCCATGAAGCATTGATGGCGCCGCGTAGCCGCGATCGCGCTGCCGAATTGCTTGGTGAGCTTGGTATGCGTTAAGCCAATCGTTCCTTTTCAGCCCCGGAGATTAATCATGAATCACCATGCCTTTGAAACAGCGGACGAAAGCTGACCACTTCTCGGTTGCAAGCGCCAATACACCATGTTCCAAAAGCACATGTCAGATTGATTGGCCCAAAACGTCGCCTGGCCTTTGCGGGTCTCGCCGCAAAGCTTGGTTCTGCATGCTAAATTAATATTATAAGTCTAGATCTCATCAATTCGTGTTGTGCAGGGCCCGATTTTTTCCTTTTGACGCTCCATTACGTTGATGGATTGCTGATGCTGGCTTTTGAGCCAATGAGTGATATAGAGATAATCCACGTTCGCCAATCACGGCTTCCGTGTTGATACTATACCTGCCTGGGGGAAGAGTTACGAATGCTTATGAACGTAATCGGCGACACCGTAAGCTCTAATGTTGTACTCCGCACTCTGATTTTCGGGTTGGACATCACTCAAGTCGTTGTCGTATTTCGATTGGCTTCGATAACGATTGTCTTCAAGAACAAAGCTATAAGTATTATTATTTCATAACGCGATGCTATAAGATATCTCCGGAATCTTTGACGGTCTTCTTTCATACCGTGCGGTCGCGTGCTACTCCTAAGCCAATGTCAACAAGAATCTTGACTTGATTATCTTTATCCTCCACAAGTGCCTTGAAGCCCTTTTCCTCGACTTCGTCTAACCGGATCTTCCTCGTTATCATTTGTTCGGGTTTGAGCTTTCCTATATCATTATCCATTAGAAATGTCCTACTCTTTTAATGCAGTCTGACGACGTACCAGAGGCAAGAGCATCAATTACGTCTTGGAAATCCCCGTCTTGATACGTCGCAACACCCATATACCTCCTTTCCCTGAAGACCAGCCAATTCGGAGTAAGAGTAGCTGTTTTTTCCCAGATTGCAATATTGACTAGTGTACCTCTGGCCCGGATAGATTTTATTGCTTGATCAAGGCCCGCCTGTACTCCCGCAGCATCGAAGGCCACATTCACGCCGGAGCCGTCGCAAAGCTCACGGACTCTCGAAACTATGTCATCTCTGGTGGGATCTAGCACATAGTGAGCTCCAAACTGCTTCGCAAACTCCCTCCGGCGAGCCGCGACTTCGGAAACTATAATTTTTTCAGCACCCCTTGCCACCAGCGTCTGGACCACTGCGAGCCCAATTGGCCCGCCACCGAGGATTAGTACCGAATCGCCTTTCTTGAATGGACTCGTATTGACCGCGTGCCATGCCACAGACAATGGCTCAACAAGTGCTAAATTCAAGGATCAGCAGATCCTCAATAGGAATCGAGCGCCTCACCAGCAAGATCCAACGGGACGCTATCTGGGATTTCGTAGACAGCTTTTCGAGGGACTGTCACATACTCCGAGAGTCCACCACCCCATCCTACGTAAATATTTTAGTGGGAGATCGGTTTAGCGTTGTGTGTATTCCAGGATGCCTTACCGCTCAAACCTATGAAGCCATTGTTGTCACAGCAATTGATGTATCCATCTTTGCACGCATTACATGTGCCGTCATATATGATTGGCTGAACGGCAACCCTCGCTCCCACTTTGATATCGTGTACACCTTCCCCCGTCTCTTCAATTGTCCCACTGAATTCGTGTCCTAGAGTCAGTGGCACCTTCTCCTTGGTAATAGGATGAGGAGTCGTTGGAATAATGCTTGCACCACCGAGGTATTCATGCAAGTCTGAAGCAATATCATTAGCCTCATTATACCACTAGAGTCAAGGGAGGCATCATACCACTTCCACATATTCCCACAAAAGCTGGTTTCACCTGACAAATCTACGCTCAGCACCGAGTCTGGCAGACTCGACTATTCGAGAAAAGTGCCTACCTTGACTTGGTCTCTACCACATGGTACAATTTCCACATCTTCTAGTCGAATGTCTCGCTGGCCATGGTATCGGACGGCTTTCATCATCTTCAAAATTTATATATGCATATACTTTGCCAATGTTTGATGGAAGAGGTTTGGTGAGCGAGATGAATTTCTCAGAAGCAGAAGAGGATGAAGCGAGGTTCCTGAGCGTTACGGGGGATGACGTCAAAAGGGAGTACTAGGACAGCTCCCTTTGTCGATCAGCTCTTTTTGGACATTAGCATGTACGAGTACTTTCGCACACTTGCAACGGTGACGCATATTTGTGGATGCATGATCATGTTGCGAATCAAAGATGGCAAACCATTCGCACGGAGCCTGTGTAAGGCCGGTCTATCCAATCTCCCGTTCACATGGTCCGCATCTCTCTCTCTGTGGTGGGATGTCCTCGAGAGTTCACCTTCCCCGCGTTCATCCCTCTCTCCATTTCGATGGTGGGGGAGCGGGGTAGGAGGGGTAACTCCGTTCCGATTCAGACTAAACTTAATTTGGGAGATCGAGTTCCCTGGTTCAAAGAATGTTCCGCTATATCGTTAGGTGTATATGCTGATTCATATTGAATTGGATAGAAGAGTTTTAGAGATTTGTGAGATGATTTGTTTGTCGATTGAGTGAGATGCAACCTCGGTCCGGAAGAGGAGGAATAGAAGGCACGAATGTTGCAAATGTTTGGGTGTAGGAATCGCTTGATCATCATATTTTCGTCTCACACTCGAAAGAGTGTCCCCAATACCAGATAAAGCGTTCTAGGAGGGTTGAACCAGCCAGGTATCAATGCTGCGATATGCACTTCACAGCTTGTGTCTCGCAATAGATCCCAGTGACCGCTAGCTACATCCAGTTCAATCTATCCTAGCCAACAAAAAATTTCCTTACCTCTAGAAGAAGTCTCTGTTGCCGAGTCCCCTTTCTAAGTCTCCCAATCCTAGACTTCCCTGACTCCCCTGTGCACTACTTCCAGCCACATCAATGGTTGTGGTTTTCTTGATTCCTTGATCTGCAGTCTTCATGTCTCCTGGCAAGTAATTCATCGCGAAGCCATCCTCGCCGGCTCCATACTCTTGAGCACGATCCGCTTCGGCTGAAACAGCTTGCGCTGCAGCTCCCAAGGCAGGATCGTACGAAACTTTGGGCCGTGCTATATGCTGAGCGTTGGCTTTCCGGTTTGCAGGGGGTCCAGAAGGATTGCCTGGAACGACGAGGGCTGGGTCGCTGCTTCTACGTGAGGGACGATGAGAAAGATAAGACTTGATGCCAGCGGAAACAGTCTTGTATCCAGGGCGACGATGCCGTGCTCCAACAGACTTACCTACTCGCATCCATACACAGGGCCTGCATCTCAATATCCTCTTTCCCCGCCTTTCCAGCTCTGGTAAAAGCATGCGATATGGGGGAGACCCATTCAGCATTTCGAGGCAAGGGGATGTCATCCTCATCCTTGCGGGACTTCGATATGGGTTCTTGCGATGAAGAATGTGTTCCACAGCCTTGGTTGGAGGCATGTGGTACCAAGTGGGCCTTTTTCGATGTATAGCCGTGGCGGACGGCCGCTAATTCATCATGGAGAAGGCGGAAAAGAGGCATCAGGGTGGGTATGCAGGGTGCAATGATGCCGATGTTTACTTCGACGCTATAAGCTGTTAGTCGCGCTTTAGGAGCTAAACTAAACCGGACTCCACCACGAGGAGGACACCTACCACCGCCAAATGTAGTTATCAACCGCAACCCCTAGAGCCTGTTAGGTCGGTGATGGCAGTAAATTCAGTTCAAGGAGGCGTGTACAAGTTTGATCTGCGTGGTCATTCTGCCAGTTTAGAATAGTACGAACAATACAACATGCAGCAGTCCTATACATCAAATTAGCCGCAGTAATTATAGACGGTATAACATGTTTCATTTGGAGATCTTACAGTAACCCGAGGCTCATAAGAAAACAGAGGAAAACCTTGCGCCGAGTGTGTATCTGAACTTCTCGTAGAATGATAATTGGAAAACCTGCGAGGATGAAATCCGAAACAATCGATATGACTGGAAGCATGTTAGCGAGTGCGAGAAAATCAATGCCAATGCAAAAGGCTTACTAGCTTGAGAAATGATGATCCTTTGGATCTGACCCTGCGTAAAGCATTTCGCCGTTATCTGCTTTTGGAGATCCCATGCTCCGTCTACGGGAGAACATTGAAAGATCCAGAGAAGTGTTATTACGATATTAGAGACGATGAGGAATGCCATGAGACCCTGAATGGGCCGTATAATGCGTTTTTGGGAGGAAATTCGTAACAGCAATAAACAAATTGACACTTTGCTGATCATGAGAGTAAACCATGTCTGGATCCAATCCCCGAACACGTATTTTCTGTATTCTTGGAACTGATGGTCGCTCAGGTAATATTGATGCCGTCCAAATCCGTAATGGATATATACGAAGTCTAGGACGCCGCCTATGAATGAGGCAAACTTTGTTTAAGTCAGTATACACAATAAGAAGGCCACACAGGAAGTAAATCCTATACCCAGGCAATAACTAAAGTCCAGTCGTCCCAGCGAGCGGCTTTCGTGATGAAAAGGCGAGTATATAATCGAAGCATGACAAAGACACCTGAGATAATGAGAGTGACGACTTCCACTGCAATGACCACCCCTGTTCTATTTTGGTTTCCATCGGGAGGCGGAGACGAATTATTCATATTTATCGTATAGGCCGCGTTGTCAAGAAGAGTGCAAGAAATTACAGAATCTTAGAATATTTGGTTGCGGTGTTTCTTTGTCTCGTAAGCAGTCTTCTGGGGGACTTAGGGCAATTAAAAGAGAATGAAGGGCGAGGATCAAAGACGACGGAGTTTTACATCTTGCTAGTCAGGGTGGTGATGGTGGGGACGGAAAGCTATGCCTCGCAGATGCATTTGTGGGGACTTTAGAGAGTCGATGTATCGAGACATATGCAGTCAATACAACTCTGCGCCCCACTTTTAGTTTCCTTTAACCACATGATTACGTTGTATTGCATAAAAAATCACCGATAGCCTGATACCTCCCGAGAATCTAGAATGCCCAGTTTAAAGACATTGAGCCGTAGAGGCACAGCTCAATACGAAGTCTGAACCCGGAAAAGGACGTCCTGCCTCCGGTGTGGAGAATGTGGAGCTTCTTCTGGTGCGTTGGAATAGTAGCCTTGTGCTCGTAAGGCTTCATGCATATCTGGTAGGCTTTCAATGGAGCCATGGAGACTCCGATAGCACACCGCGATGACGCAGCAAGACATAGCCTTCCGGTACAGCCTTCCTCCTCTAGCAAATGTGGCTCGTTCGTGACTCGAGTACGACCTTGATTCCTTTTTTTTGAATATCGACTAGCTTAATAAGAGGTCGGCTTGACTACCTTGTAGCAGGCTCACTGTACTGAAATTGACGTGCCTCGTTTCTGCTTCATTTCTGACTCGTTTCTGAGCCATAGGTTCATTTTTAAACCCTACAGGTATTTCAATAAATTAGTGTTACGGATTCCTCCACCAGCGCACGGATCCCATGCTCCTCTCGCGGCTTCCACAGAATCCTGATTCAATAGATCATGTAATTGACAGTGTTGCTCTGAGCTCCAGGATGACGAGTGTTTATCCTGAGGTAGAAATGTACATCCGTAACCCCGCAGAGCTAAGGTAATGTAAGGTTATTTACCGCTAGCATTATACCTATTTGAGCATGAATTCGGAGATTTTTATAATTCTCTTTGGAATTTGATGAGCCATTCCTTCATCTCGTAAACGTCTCGATAGACTCGAGAAGGTGGTACTACGAGTATGTACGAAGTGGACTGGCAAAGCCCAAATTATCCATCTTCCGAGAAGACACAAGGCCTATCAGGTTTTGGGGAACCGCCTACAGCCTTTCTTGGGAAAGACGAACTTGAGATCAAACGAGGCGGACCTTCAGGAGCTGAGGCACAGTCAATATAGAGCTGAAGGTTGCATTGTCCGATGCTCTTGATCATGTGGGTTATGCAGAGTTAGGGTGAGCAAGGTGACGTTACCAGCTACATTGAGAACATCGGCATTGGCCAATCGAGACTTGCTTGAGCAGAGCGTAAGGTAATGATGTCCGGGTGAATGCATAAACGGGGAATTCTATCACTCGATTCATGGATAGCATCGTTTGGGTAGCATCGATCATCATCAACACACCATCATTCACAGACTCCTGATTCAATAGGTCATATGGGCGGATGATGCATCCGTAACCCCGCCGAGCTGAAAATGGTGCGCAGGCTGCAGCGCACCAGGCCGAGACCCGCAAGATTATCAAGCTAGGGTCTATGTACGAGTACCTTACCTTACTCCTGTTTGTCGCCTTCTAATTAAATATCCTACACCTACTGAGGAATAAAATCTCGTCAGCCTTGACGCTTATTCCTCCGTCTCATTTGTTGTCTTTAAACACCCGTAGTAGTACCAAACGTGACCCTTGCACTAAGAAACTGTCTTCAATATTTGACCGCCACCATAATTGCTGAACATCTTGATCCTAAAGTCCTTGATGATCTTGCCGGTTCCGCTTTCCTTTACAAGACGTGGAACATATCATTGGAGGTCGATGAGCGATTACTTCGTCTCCAACTGTGATTCTCGGTCGTCTCAAACGTCTCGAGGGATTCGAGAAGGCGCTTCAGCTCTTGTGAACCAAATGGACTGGTCAAGCTAAAAACACGGATTTTCCGAAAGTGTACAACGCCTTTGAGATATTCGGAAACAGCCTAAACGCTTTCTTGAGAAAGACGAACTTGAGAATAGATGAGGCTAGCTTGAGCATGGGGTTTCATCCCTACAAAGCCCAAAAGAAGGCCCTCAACGGCGGACAGTGGTGGCAGTACGGACGCATAGTCGAAGCAGTTGTCCTAGGTATCAGAGACTGGGGCGTTTCAATTTAACTTGGCCGTCTTTTTGCATGTTGTCGACTTTCTTTCGTAATGAAACATTTCTCCCGTCATACACTCTCATTGTCGACACGGGGTTCTGTCTTGTTTACTTTCTCCAAATCCTGGCATTTCGAACAGCATAGGTCTCTCACGCGAATGAAGTGGATCCAATCAACCTTCCTTCGCTCAAATACGCATCTAAGTGGCGTTTGCTGCAGGGAAATCAGCACTGAAGGGAAGGGAGGTCGGACGCTTGGTCCATGACATCCTTCGAGCTTACGAGCCGGTTAGAGCGCAGTCAATGGGCCGATCGCCGAAAGGTAAAGTATTTTGTTACCATGACCCCTCTTGCTTGGTCTCCGATAGAATTCGCATGAGGCCCCACTTTGGCATACTGTCTGTACCATATGGCCATAGTGGTTTTCCCCCCAAATGCTCGAGTAGCCAAGAACTAAGATCTATCTGCGCATTCCGATTTCATTGCGGTATCCCGAAATGAAGTTCCGAGACTTCGTCCCTAATTCAGATCTGCCCAGCAGGCGGCGGACTGCCTCGTGTTCTTTGTTCAACGCCTTCGCCTCGACGCAGGAGTTCAATAGGTTAAGCCCCCACTATTTTAGAGCATTGATGAAGACAAAGAAAACCCCTGCCAACATCCAAAAGCTGCGTTCTGGAGCGGATGTGGCTTCCTGCGGATGTGATGAGGTGTCTAATCTTGGCCTCGGCCTCCAAACGAAGAATGGCTATGCAACTGCCGTTCGACTCGTTTTTGTCTCCTTCATTGTCTCCTGCAACGTGGCGCCACATTTCATGCCTCTTCTGGACACCTATTTATGATGCTAAGCTTCACTGACCACAGTACCTAAGGCGTTGAACAACGATCCTGTCCACATTGGTCAATGAAATAATGGGTGTCCTAGCGAGTTCGAAAACGCCCGGCGAACACGAGAAAATAATTCTTTGTGCACTGAGATTTGCCACGAGTCATCCGCGATCTTTCATCTCAGATCTTATTCTTAGATGGCTAGGTCGAGAATGCACTGCATAAATAGGGATCCTTAGCCTCGAGGAATTTTCTCAGCACGCCAGTCTCAGCGGCCACTCAATCTTGCCTTCGAATCCTGCTAAAGACAGCTCTCAAGTCTCAGCCCATATCTATCGACATCATGTTCTTTCTATCGGTCGCAGCCTTGGGCCTAGCGTTCTTCAACATGAATACTGCTGCTGTGCCTTTGGCCTTACCTGGTATCTTACTACATGATGTCCAATGCCGTTTTGCTTTTGAGAGCTGACAAACGTCATTAGATGCCATTGCGTCGCTTATCTCCAATCTCCCAGCGGATCAAGTGGAAGGCTTGGTGTCACTGATGGCCCGAGGACATCATCATCGTTCCTTTGCCTTGCAGGAAGAGAGAGGAGAGCCCCAAAGCAGTCCAATCCAAAGCAGCTCCATCCCAAGCAGTACCATCCTGAGTAACGCCATCCCTAGTAGCTCGATTCCAAGCAGCTCTATCCAAAACAACTCCATGAGTGCCATCATCGACTCATACATTGTCAATCTCAAGCAAGCTGGTTTCGTGCCCAACGCAAACGCAACGATCTCGAAGCGCGATACCCTCAGCCATGACTCCTTTCTCGGAAAGCGAGACGTCCCCAGCGTACCTCTTGTCATCAACTTGCTCAAGCAGCACGGATTCGTCCCCCTCAACGGCACGAATTCCAAGCGCGATATTTCCGATTTCGAATCTGCATTGCAAAATCATACTACTACCGTGCCGGATGTCAACCTTGTCATCAGCAGACTTGCAGCACATGGGTTCGTTCCGTCCGTGAATGGTTCGCAGGCTTTGTCGGGCATTGCGAAGCGAAGTAATGTCAGCGATATCAATGCCGTCATTACTCAGCTTGAGATATACGGGTTCAATCCCAGCGCCTATATGCAACAAGCCAATTTTTCTGCTTTGTCGTCGGTTAATGGTAGTGCCTCGACCAATACGATTGCAGTGGGACAATGAGTGCTTTCTGCGGTTTGACACTCACTTCCAGTAGAGATTTTGTCAGTCTGATTTCACAGTGGGAGGGAGAGAACTCCCACTCAAAAAATATCATTTTCTTTTCCGAAGTTGTATTATTAAGACATCTTTCGCATTCTTCATCATGGTACAGCTTGTCAAATGCCTAAACACATTGCCTTCTTTTCAGGAGCAGGATTTCAGCAGTTTCGGGCGCGAAGAGGTCAGTATCAGCACTGGCATACCATTCAATCTGACCATTCATCCTTTAGCTTGGAGTTGATTATGGAATGAGATGATTATAGAATTACTTAGCTTGCTTATCCAAATGAACAAGGTATAAATCAAGTCATCACAACCTTTCGTCTATCACCTCTCCCGCAGCATCTCGCCTCACCCCCACATTCCCTAGAACCTTAACATACATACCCATTGCTCTTGGATCCAAAACGTAAAACTCCATCCCATCCCTAACCCATCTTAGACCTTCCAAATTACCACTCGAAACCACCTTCGCGACTTCTAGGCGCGAAAACGCGCCGCGAGAGTCGAGATAGTCTTGCGCCTTCAGAGAACGACGTTTGCGAAGCTTGGACTATTGTTTGATGAATACTGATCTTTGGGCCTGGGGAGTGTGTTTTTCTGTATGAGGTAGCGTTGGGAAATACATAGGCGATCTCTCGTAATTGGATTCACCCTGGGAAGCACGGAGGAATACAGTCCTGCAACATGCGCTACTGATGCCCCACCTGGAAGGTTATCTGGACAAAACGCTTCTATGGACCCAAAGCCGACCGATTTAGGGGTTAATGCGCCCTGTAGGGTCTCTAGAATTGGGCGGTTGTTTTTGGGATAAGGCTCTACGAGCGTGATTTTGGTACATCCTCCGTATCCCGCTTAAAATTAGGGTACTGCTACTAGCTTTACATGTGGACGGGGTTGCGTCATTGCTCTGGGTATCACTTGGTCAAGACGACTCGAGCTTGGATATATATTGAAAGAATGCATGATCGTGATATTGCATTTAGTTGTGTATGTTAGCGCTTTGAGCGTGAGTTTTATTGAATGAGTGGCAGATGACGGCCGAGTGGACATCAAGACATGGATATGACGCTCTGAGCATTGCTGAATGAGTGATGGATGACGGCCAAGCGGACATCACGACATGAGGACGAGGACATTATTGCTATAGCATTTCAACCCTTAGCTTATCCTCCTTGTCACAGCTGAGTGGACCAATAATGTCTAGCTATGACATGTCAATATTTGCTCACATTTGAAAGGGAGCCAATCACAAGCTTACACTAGGCGGATTGATATGAGTGCATACATCGACATTGACTGTAGCTCCTCGCTAATCTGTGACTAGTGTGAGTAGAGAGCCGTGATCCTTGGAGTCAGTACGTACGTAGATGGCAGTATCTGCTGCCTGTCTGTGCCCAATTATTGCAGCCAATTTTGACGCACCTGCTGACACCTTCTGGAGTAGGTTCGCCATGGGTGACATGCTTTTCGCAAGCCAGAACGAGGGAATCGGTAGGTTTATTTTCGCAAGCCGGAGCAAGGGACTCGGTAGGCGGAGTGTGGACCATGTTTCTTATTGTGAATGCTTTGTTAGTTTGTGTTCAGGAAGTTTGATTTTGAGAACGTTGCTCAAACGGTCTGGGGAGTCTGGGGACCTTCTCTTTATAGCTTGCAACATCGCTGGAATGATAGGTATCTGCTATGACGAGACCAATGCTCTCATTCATGAGGGATTTTCAGAGCGGGATCTTTTTCGCGGTCCTTGAGCAAATCCCCCAGTTCCATTAGGAAATCGCGGAAAACATCCCGATCGTCGCCTTCGAATATGAGCGGGAGCGAATAGTATTCGAGGTGGACGATTACCCGAGGACAGCGAAGTCGCTGGATTCGCTAGAAACCGCGGAAGGAATCCTACGAGCTTACGGCCGCAATGCGTATAGCCATATAAAGCCAACCTGAAGAAAAGAGGCTTAGCGTGCAGGCAGAGGAGATGATCTGATTAGTGGGTGGTTCCGCGCAAGCGGGATAGACTTCTCGGCCGTACGAGTACCATGAGGAGCCCCATTGGTTGAGGAGGTCAACGAAGTCGGCGGATTCGCTGAAAACCCGCGAAGATCAAGACCCCTATTTTAGTGTTCCCCTCGTATCTGCATGTAATCGTGGGTCAAGGCGCCTGGTGGAGCGTGACCCTTTACATCATTTCGAGCGATACTGAGGTGAAGCTCATGATCTATTGGCGTGCTGTGCAATTGACCAAATGGCAGTGACGTGAAGTTTGTGTTTATCTTTCAGAAATAACGATGCCACTGTCAAGAGGACATCTTCATGGTAACCACATAATCAGACATATATCTCAATAAGAAATACCCTCATACTTCTGTAATGTTCATGTCAGAAAGGACTGGACTTTATGTGCGCGGTACGATCGTAAGCCTCACTTGCTATGGTATTTGATAGCTGCTTACCTAAGGTTTCAGCCGTAAATTGCCTACCTAACGCCAATACATAATCTCCGCTTCCACATCTTGTTCAGAGTTCTTGTCTGCGATCTAAGAAATTGACCTTTGGTGCTCGTGGGATCAAAGAAGAGGAAAAAGGAGAAAGAAAGCATGCCGCTTCGTAGTTGCGATCATGGGTCATGCGCCCAGTCGGCTGATCGCCATATCGGAAGCTGTATCATTTGTTCCTCGCACTTTTGTGCCGAACATTCACAATCACCATTCCACAGTTCATGCCCGGTATAGTGCTGCTCATACGCTTCTATAGAATGGTGAGCGTGACTGAATTACTAAGTAGAACATCGAGTCAGATGCTTGGCGGCCAGCATATGACATTGCCCGCAAGAAACACTTCTTGAGTCGACTTTACCAAATTAAGACTGCTGCCTTGGTCTCGCTGGCCAGCCGTCTCCGCAACGGTATTCCATGCACCATTCCTGCGCTTGCGCCGGATGCTCAAGGACATCTCAATCCTGAGGAGGCTTCAGCCCAGACAGGTGGGCAAAATTGTAACGTCGATGTCGAATTTCAGGATGGTGTCGTCTGGCTAGCCCGGATCCGCCTTGGCGACCCTTCTCTCGCACCAAAACCCACTCAAGCCTATATCTTCCTCAGTGAGGTCTTTACTCTTAAGTATCTGGACAGTATCGGCATACCTGTTCCAAAAGTCTTCCACTACGAAACCGAATCGAGCGAAAACCCTGTGGGGGTACCTTTCTTACTCATGGAGAAATTGAAAGGCGCCGCTCTGGATTGGAACAGCACCACATCTGCACAAAGAACCAAAGTCTTGGAACAACTAGCTGATGTATTCCTTGCGTTGGAGAAGCATCCATTTCCTACTACGGGATCGATGTATCCCTCAAACGGATCTAGCGAAGTAGGCGGTTTCGCGCTACCCTCGCTCTTCGAGTCACCCAACACTCCTCTCGGACCTTTTGATGCCCTAGAGTCCTCCTTGAAAGCGGTCTTTTCACTGCAGCAGAAACTCATAGTCAATGGTGAGCTCTCCAGCCTCGCCGTAGATAATTATCTCTCTCATTGCTGGCGCGAGGAGATGATCCCAGAAGTCGTGTCACTGCACAACGAAGCCGGCTTCTTTTTGAAACACTCCGACGACAAAGGGGACCATATCATGGTTGACGAAGACTTCACTATCACCGGCATAATTGATTGGGAATGGGCGTCCCTGGAGCCCAAAGCGCTAGCTTTAAGCAGCCCGTGCATGCTTTGGCCAGTGGGCGACTTCTATGATGGCAGTAATGTCCTAAGCCCGGAGGAGGTAGAACTATCGAGTATATATGAACGCCGTGGGCGGAGTGACATGGCTCATCTGGTTCGGAACGGGAGGAAGATGCAAAGGTTAATGTTCTTCCTTGGAAGTTTGTCTGAGGAGCACGACGAGTTCGAAGCTCTGTTCCAAGGCTTGCGAGCTGCATGGGCCGATGACGCAAGTCCACCTTGTTCTTACCAGACTTGGAAAGATGAGGCGCTTGAAAAGTACGAAGGAGATGAGCAACTACAGGGGCTTTTGCGGAGGACTAGTACTCGATTGCAGAGTTACCCAACTGCTCTCTGACAAAAATTTTCGTTTGTACCCTAGCCCATTTCAGACTTAGGGAATTACGTTGAGTCAAAAGCCCTGAAAGTATCCACCGATCTTCCTTTCGCTGGCGAAGTCCAGAACTTTCCACCGTCTCCATTGTGATCCCAGATAGAAACCCAAGGCAGCCACATCTCACCTTTCATCTACTTCCTGTGGTATATTCTCGTCAAATCATGGACCTACCAAAACATTCCGACCTTAAGCAGAAGCCTCATAGGAGTAATCTTCAGCGATGTTCTACCATATTTCCCCTTCAACATCAGCCAAGGTCTTGAACATGAAACAAGGAGCTCTGTCTTACGCGATGCCGCTAGGCAACGAATGAGAGACCTGCTCCGCTGGATCATATGATCGAGCTACATCAACTAGCCAAACATTCCTAACATCCGCCATCTCTGAAAATTTCGACGAACTATGAACAGCTGCCTTTGATGACTCACATGAACCTCGTACTAGCCCGAAAGTCTCCCCTCTGCTTCCCTTAAATCTTTTCCCATCGTCGTCGCCTTCTCTCGCATCTGCAGTCACTATTGCATGCACTTTCTCGCCTTCGCTACAGCTCATAGACCCGCAGTCACTCTCTCTTTGTTTGCATGTATATTCAACGTGGAAATGTTGAACGCTATGTGACTTGAACTCATCAGTGTGGTGACATTCCTTCTTGTTTCGATCTCTATAGAATTAAGAATTCTACTTTACTTCCATGCAATCCATTTTATTCAGCTCATTACGCCCCTTTTGCCAACTGCAGCCCCAGAGCTCAATCATTGAAAATCCAACGGAATGGGATTGTGAGTTACAGGAGGCTTGTACAAGACATGTACAAAAGTATCGAATCACTAAGTCTGTGATATTCGCCCCCTTACCCCCAGAGGCAGACTCCGTGTATAATGGCGCAAAAATGGTCGTAGCCAAACTTGGTAGTTGGGAGCTCGAGAACCCAAGGCGGATCGTATAAGCGAGCAGAGGATCCGTAAAGCGAGGGGTAGCTGTGAGGAGATGGCAGGTAATATGCTTGCGAAGGAGCCGGGGCTGGAGGATGCGGTGAAGGGAGAGAAAGCGGAACGACGTGGTACACCGGTACGTGGATCGATACAAGTAATGTGGTGTAGTCCATTGTCTCCCGGCGCGATTGGGGCTATGCTGGCGCAGGGTCGTCCGGGCTTCATCAGGCCGCTTTGTGAAACTTTAGCTGGGCTTGGCATAGGAATCAGAGCTTGCCCCTGCGTCGATTATGCATGGCCGTTCGAGACCTAGAGATCTTGTATCACGGCAACGCCCCATATCCAGACTTGTTTGGATACAGGCACAACGACGTGCGCAGCTTGGAGATGATGCTGTTCTCCCGATCGAGGCGTAGTGCTCATTCAGTATGTAGGAGTGCAAAAGGGGGGGGAGCTACGCCGGAGTCGTTCATACAGTCCAGGTATGGCGAAACGTGGCTTCGATAATTGAGGTAAGCAATAGGTCCTCTTCTTCGCGCGTATTTCCAACATTGGGTGGAGCGCACCGAGTGGTGGGACGGTCCTAATCTCCTTGGTCCGGGCCTTATTGGCGCAGGCCGCGGTTTCATTTTTTCTAGGGTGGACGACGGCTGGCTATATGACAAAATCAAAACTTTTTTTTTTTTTTTTTTTTTTTTTTTTTTTTTTTTTTTTTTTTTTTGAACTCTTGATTTTGAAAAATAAAACTTCTAAAGCTCTCTCTTCCCTTCGAAGCTCCTCTCGAAACTTCTCTCTCGAAGCTCCTCTTTTAAAACTCTACCCCTCGGAGCTCGCTTCCCCTCTCGAAGCTCCCCTTTACTAAAACTCGCTTCCTCTCTCGAAGCTCCCCCCACGAAGCTCCCCCTCGAAGCTCCCCCTCGAAGCTCCCCTCTCTCCCCTACGAAGCTCCCCTACGAAGCTCCCCCTCGAAGCTCCCCCCGAAGCTCCCCTCTCTCCCCGAAGCTTCTCCCTTAAAGCTCCCCTCTCTCCCCCCTAAAGCTCCCCTCTCTCCCCCTCGAAGCTTCTCCCCCCGAAGCTCCCCTTTTACCCCCCCGAAGCTTCTCCCCCCCCGAAGCTCCCCTCTCTCCCCCCCGAAGCTTCTCCCCCCAAAGCTCCCCTTTTACCCCCCCGAAGCTTCTTTCCCTTAAAGCTCCCCTCTCTCCCTCCCTTAAAGCTCCCTCTTAAAGCTCCCCTCTTTTACTCTCTCTCTCCCTTATCTAAAATTCCCTTTTAAAATTTCCTTTTACCTCTATCTTTAATTTTTCGGGGAATAAAATATTTAAACTTTTATATTTATATTTAAAGTTTATAATTTAAAATTTAAAATTTTAAAATTTTTTTTTTTTTTTTTTTTTTTATTAAAGAGGTTTAAAAATAATTTTTAAAGGCGAGTAAAAAGTTTTAAAGGGGATTTTCGAGGGAGGGGGAGAGAAGAGTTTCGGGGGGGAAAAGTTTTAGGGGGGAGCCTTAAGGGAGGGAGAGAGGGGAGCTTTAGGGGGGAAAGAAGCTTTAGGGGGGAGAAGCTTTAGGGGAAAAAAGCTTCAAGGGGAGCTTCGAAAGGGGAAGCGAGCTTTAGAAGGGGAGCTTCGGGGGGAGAAGCTTTAGGGGGGAGAAGCTTTAGGGGAAAAAAGCTTCGGGGGGAGCTTTAAAAGGGGAAGCGAGCTTTAGAAGGGGAGCTTCGGGGGGGAAGAGAGCGAGTTTTAAAGGGGGAAAAGAGCTTTAGGGGGAAGAGAGATAAAATTCGAAAGGGAGCCTTAAGAAGAGAAGCTTTAAGGGGGGAAGAAAGAGCTTTAGAAGTTTTATTTTTCAAAATCAAGAGTTCAAAAAAAAAAAAAAAAAAAAAAAAAAAAAAAAAAAAAAAAAAAAAAAGTTTTGATTTTATCATATAGCCAGCCGTCGTCCACCCTATTTTTCATCCTGCCTACGGAAGTACATACCTACCATCGGGCCAAAAAGATTTTTCAAAACATGAAATTAAATTTCGGTTTAATTCAACCTTGATACGTACGAGGAAGACTCTTAGTAATTTTAAATAATATATTATATCTAAGCTTTTACTTCTTTCCCCGATACTAAACTTTAAATAGTCGGACTTTCCTTTTACTATACGCGAGGTGGCGTATTCGGCAAGCTTATTTATTAGTTAATTAGTAATTATATTAAAAGATTAGAATAATTACCTCTTGTACGGATACTTGCACGTATTATATTTTATCCGCGTATATATCGATTCGAATAGGAGTCTTGGCGTTCGTTATCTATCAAGCAGTTTTATTAGTAAAATCCTAATTACTGCGATGAACGACGCGCGATATGACTGTGCTTCTAAAAGAAGGATTCTATTATTGAATATAATTCAATTAATAAATCAATGATTTATTTAATATACACAACGTGTGTTGCGTGCGTAATGGTAAGATTCATGATTTTAATTATGAGATTCGGAAAATCTTTTTGGCCCGATGGTAGGTATGTACTTCCGTAATCCTGCCGCTGAAACCCAAGTCAAACCTCGCTTTAATACGGAGAACACGTACCCATCGCCCTGAGAGCCACGGCCACCGTCTTCGTAACAGGTACCTACTTACTTGTGAAATCCATATCCTTCATTGATTTGATTGACCATTGATCATTTGCCGAGAGACTATGCAAGTCACCTTCCCTTGTCAATGATGTTATGACTGCGGCAGCAAGGTAAACGGTAATCGAAGGTGTGCGTCGCTGCAAATTCCATATCTGCTAAATCATTGATATGGAATTTGACGTCAAAATCAAGAGAACATGTGCAGTGGTTTCAGCAGCTAGGTTCCGATCTTCCGATCTTCAATAGGTCACCCTTGGATTTGATCGTAACGTGCCGTCCGCAAGGACACGGCATAGACAGGAACGTGAAACAGAACCATCAACAAGACTCACTGTCCGAAACATCAGCTTTGTGTTTAGCCGCCGCTCGACGATTCATTTGAAAACGCAGGGCGACGGCTGACACTGCAAGCAGTCATCTCCTTGCATGTTTGACCAGGTTTGGCTGGTAACATGCTTATGACCAGGTACTGTATATCCCTGATACCAACTATGTAATAAAGCCTTCTTGTCCTACAATTCTGCATCAACAACACCGTCCACCTTCCATTTCTCCAGAATCAATAAAAATGAAGTACTCATTGCACCTCGCACCCCTCTTCATCCTCGCTGTCCCTACCACCTCCTTCAGCATCCTTCTCCCTCTTTATGTCTGGGTCAACACTCCGGACTGGAACAATGCCATCGCCGCCATCGACGCTTACCCTTCCGTACAATGGCAAGTAATAATAAATCCGAACAGCGGCCCGGGCACAAATATGTCCTACCCCTCAAACCCAGACTACCTCGCCGGTATCGCCCAGATGAACAGCAAGCCCAACGTGCAGACGCTCGGATACGTCGACATAGGAGCGGGTACAAAAAAACCCATCCCGGCCGTCGAGTCGGAGGTCGCGGTCTACGCTAGATGGGCCAGCTACACGAGGGCCGACATCGCGATCCACGGGATTTACTTCGACGACGTTGGTAATCAAGACGATCAGTCGGTCTACGACTACATGTCTACCATCACCTCGTACGCGTTCACTAGTATGCCAGCGTCGGACACCCGTGTCGTCTACAACCCTGGCACTTTCGCGCCATCCAAGCTCCTCACCTACTCCAACATGACCGTGCAATACGAAAAACCATACTCCGAATACCAATCCGTCGACCCACTTTCGCAGATCGCGGCGGGGGATCTCCCCAAGACCGCCTTCCAAATCTACAGTACGCCGACGTCCGCGTATGGTGATGTGGCGGGCTTGGTCCAGACGATGGCGCAGAAGGGATTGCAGGCGGTGTATTTTGGCGCGGATTGCTGCTACAAAACGCTTGATTCGACTTTATTGATGGGCCTTGCAAAGGCTGTTAGCGCTCTGTAGGAGAGGATACTCTGGGGTGTTCAGCGGGCTGGGCGGGGGTTTTGGTGCGTCACCGCTTTCCTTAATGTACTTCCCAAAGTAGAAAAGCTGGCGGCCTGATGTGTATAGTACGTTATATCCGACCTGAAGTAATTGCAACTTCCAAAGATTTTCCTTCTTCCTTGCAGTATCTTTTCGGCCTACGGACGTGATTGAAACCATGGACATTGGTGTGTGTCGCTCTCGCGCACATACGAGAGTCATATACTACCCGCTAATATATATGAAAGTCACGATGGTAATTTATCTAACCTTTAAGGCAATAATTGTTTTCTTTGCTATATATCCTCATCTGACTAGCCTCAGTTGCTTCAAATATCCACGCTTCAGGTTTTCGCGTTTGCTTATCTGTTTTGTTTGCGGCTTGCTGTAGCTAACCGAGGACTTGTTTGTCAAAATGTTTTACAATTGTCAGTCAAATGAATCTGCTCCGCTCTGAAACTTCCTCATCGTCACATCACTACCAATCCTCTTCGGCTCTCATCTTGACATCTATTGCTGTATCTAGGTTCCTCGACCATTTGTCTTCCTGAGCATGGACGTCGATAGTATCTCCGATACTGATCAGTTCACTGCCTCACTACGCCAGCAAGAGCAAACGCTTGAGGCGGCGCAGAGACGCCATGGCACACGCCCCGATGATATGAAACCCCTCACCCTACTCATCCATGAATTCATGATAGTGCAAACAAGACAGCAACTAATGCGTTCGCTAATTCGCCGACATGATATCCGTCACTCATGGGTTGCTGCACCCTATGCGCCCAGCGTCGAGTCTCTAAAGACACTCAAAAAGTTGCATATTAAGGAACTGCGATTGGAGACGCACCACCGCGGAAACTATATAATGCTACGCGTGGCAACGCCACCGAATACGATGACGGCAGTCATGGTGATTGCGGAAGACGAGCAGGGAAGTGGGGTTATGCTTATGGTGTATCAGCAAGAGGATACGGAGTATGGGCTTGCGGAGGACATTGCGCAGGTTGGCGGCGTGTGCATTGTCAAAGAGCCGTATTTCAAGACCATGAGCAATGGGGACTATGGCGTCCGCGTCGACCACGTTACCGATCTAGTCTGGCTCGCTGAGGATGATGAGATGGTCCCTCCTCGCTGGGGACCTCGGAACACTGGGGTTGAAGAGACTGCGATGGAGTTGAAAGTGAATGGCAATGCTGCATTGAAGGCTCGCGACTTGAACAAGGCTGTCGAATGGTAACTCTGATTTCCTTGTCTATTGTAATGCTTACTGACAAAGCTCTGTTGAGCCAGCTACACGAAAGCACTCAAGTGCGCCGCAACGAGGGAAGAAAATCAAGTTCTCAAATTGAATCGCTCCCTTGCTTATCTTAAGCTGCGGCGCTACGACGAGGCATTGACCGACGCTACCGGTGATTCTGAAGAGCATGAGGTATCGGAGAAGGGCGCTTACCGGGCCGCCCGCTCTCTGTACGAGCTGCAAATGTTCGAGAAGTGCCGCAAAACCCTCATGTATCTTCTAGATAACTACAAAAACAACACGGAGGCTAAAGAGCAGCTGTTGCGGACGGAGGAGCGCCTCAGTGAGCAGACACGAGGCAAGTACGATTTCAAGGCCATGTATAAGGCGGCCGAGAGAACTCCACCTTGTCTTGACAACGCAACGTATACAGGGCCTGTAGCCATCAAAGTGTCCGAAGGTCGTGGGCGTGGACTTTTCACCACGAGAGCCGTTGCGGCAGGGGAGCTACTGATCTGCGAGAAAGCGTTCGCCTACTGTTTTGCCAGCGAAGAGGCAGGTGCAGGTTCTTCCAAGACGAGTATTTTGATGAATTCGCACACGAAACGAGGGACTGTGGGTACGCAAGCGGATCTCATCACGGCTGTCGTGCAGAAGATGTTGCGAAACCCTTCCCAAATGCCATCTTTCACTGCTTTGCATTGTGGCGATTACATGCCGGTGAAAGAGACAGAGACGGATGGTCTACCAATCGTTGATACGTGGGTAATTCACCGCTTACCTCTCTCTATCACTACTAAATGCTTCCATCCAGCTTCTTAGTCGAGGCAATCATCGCCCTGAATGTTTTCGGCTGCCCTCGAAGCACCCTGCAAACCCATTTTGGCCACCATTCTCCCGAGCAGCAAGAGCGACAGAAACATCATCACACCACTGGAATCTTCATCAAAGCCTCCCACATCAACCACAGCTGCCACAGTAATGCTCGCCGCAGCTTCATCGGAGACATGATCATCGTACGTGCTGCGAAGGACATTCCCGCAGACACTGAGATATCCTTCTGGTACGCTTCCCCCGAACCCGGTCGCACATGGGAAAAGACGCAGGAGAATCTTCGCCATTGGGGCTTTCAATGCTCTTGCATTTGGTGTCAGCAGGACAAGAAGACGGCCAACAAGACACACACCAAGAGGAAGACGTTATTGGACGACCTCAAAGCCGCTTTCCAAGCGTCAGGTAATACCAACTTGCCAAAAGCGGAGAGAATAATGGCCGCCATCGAAAAGACCTACTCCGCACCCGCCAACGACATTCCCCGTCTCGAACTAGCAGACCCCTACCTCCTCCTCACACGCATCCACAACGCGCACAACAGTCCCCAACCCGCCATCCAGACCGCCTTCAAAGTCCTGACCTCCCTCGGTTTCGTCATCGCCCACCACTCCCCCGTCTCCTCCTTCGCAGTCCTGCAGTGGGGCCTCCCACACGACCAAGTCATTGAAACCTGGACGCATCTCTGGACCGCGTGTGATAGAGTCGCGCCGCATCTGTGCGCGAGGGCGGAGGCATACGCGAGGCTTGCGTATCGGATTTGTGTGGGGGAGGACGACTCGTTCGATGGGACGGTGGGGAGGATGGCGAGGGAGAATATGCGACTGGGTAAGGATTTGGGCACGGCGTTTATGGAGATGACGCTGGGATGAGCGCGCGCGGTGGGGTTCATGGGGGAGGAAATAGAGACATGTGAGCTGGGTGTTGGGAAATGATGCACCACCTCTCTCATACATATGCTTGGTAGTCTTGGCAAGAGGCTTCACAGAGGTATTTAAGTAGCTCTTCTCACACAGAAAATGGATCAGTCCTATATCCCATACTAAATTCTGACACCGTGAGATGGAATTAAATTGTCGCCTTACAAGCATAGTAAGCATACATACAAATCTCATAAAACATGACAAGCACCCATTGCACGCCCAGTGATTTTTCCGCCTTGAAACGATCCTTTACCTTGCAGGTAGCTAGCTAGGTACAGCTCTGCTAGCAGGCACGGGAGACTCTACCTCTGCTGCTGGATTGGACGAGCAGTTTTTGAGACAATATGGGAGACTGGCGCATCTTGGTCTTGAAGAGCGATTAGCAAAAGTCAATGATGATGTTAGATCAAAGGAGAGCTCGTTTCAATTAATAATTACTCTGTGTGAAGTTATGCTTCTTGAATGGCTACACGTAAAAATGTCAGAGTCTCAAGAGCGATTTCACCTGCATTCGAAGCCCATTGTCATCATAGGCGTACTTGACGCTTGATGTGGACCGATAAAGCTTGCATGGCTTGATATCCACGTCTTTGCAAAATTCGTGGATGAAGTTGTGCGGCACTTGGAAGGTCTCACCAAGTGCAGTGGCGTCAACAAATCTATATGCAACGGTTGGTTCATTCAATATCTAGCTAGATATCAAGACGATCACAAAAGCCCCCTGGCGCCACTTGACACAGCGCAAGTATGCTCTGAAATAATCTCTTGATTCATGTCGAGATATCGCGCTTGGAGGGAAGTAAGAATGAATCTACCGTTTGAGATGCCACTTTTGCGTTTAAACTGCCGCAGGATCTGTGATAAGCTTCGTGATCTTTCCAATGGCAATAGTCTGTCCTTGGTCTCTTAAAGTGAACCTATAGGAAGTTAGCGATCCTTCTCATCCGGGGCAACAGTACAGATTGCAAAAGATGCGATGGAAACGGTGATCAGTATGACTGGTTCTGCAACATGGCTTGCGACTGGAAAAGCGGGCCATGACAGTGATGATTATACAAAGAACGAACATACCTTCCCATTTGTGCGTAATCTTCATACCTATCAAACCTCAATATTAGCATTTCATTCGATGATGATACTGGAGTCACTTGATAAATCTCGAGTGCTCGATTCTTCAGAACAAGCGCAAATGGCTGCGAAAGGTAGCTTACTTTTCAACGCACACCTTTCCGGCACCACCAATGATTTCAAGCCGAGCAATGATACTCATGCCTTGCTTTCCAAACGCTGGAGCCTTCTTACTTTTTCTGCCGGTACCCTTCTCGAGCTTGTGTAACAAGGCCGCAAATGTTACCTCTTCGATCGCGGAATGCACATGTAACACGCAATTGAAGCCGGCGCTTAAGATACTCTTTAAGTCTAGCAACGCGATCTGCGCCTCAAATGCTGAGACGCAGTGGACGGGTCTTTGTGGCGCGCAAAGCACGAAGCCCGGTAAAATGTCCTCCTCCTCAACACCGCGGATACGTATCCGTACTTGATCACCGCATGTAGCGCTCGGGATCTCGTCTTCTGTCTCACCGTAAAGTGCAGAGATGGTGATATCATCACGATTGGGCTGCGATATTGTGAAGTCAGCATGGTTCCCCCGGGGCAGAATCTACGCTTTGAGAGATGCCTAAGGGGTAAAACATGGCGGATAACAATTGAGAGGTAATCAACATAGAATGCGCATACCATCAAAAGGTAATTGTTGCCCTTCTTGATCTGGCCAGCTTCGATTTTGCCCTCCATAATAGTGCCCATGTCTCTGTACTTGGCGTTGATAGGCATCATGAAGGGCGCCTTGACTTTTCGTTCAAGAGTCTTAAAATCATCGAGGCATTCAAGGAGCGATGGACCATCGTACCACGGCGCCAGATCTTTAGATACTCGGTCCTTAATTCCCACCGTGGTTTGCGCCGAGATTGGCATGAAAGTAACATCACTTTTGCCGTAGCCAACTTGGCGGCTGAGGAAATTTAAGAGCTTCTCAGTGCATTCTTTGTAGCGTTCATGGCTCCACTCCACGGTTGGGTCGTCCATCTTATTCACAACCACAATTAATTTGTTGACGCCCTGAGTTTTGGCTAGGATGGCATGTTCTCGCGTCTGGCCTCCTTTTTCGAAACCCGTTTCATACTCTCCTTTCCTTGCTGAGATAACGAGGATACCAACATCGGCTTGTGATGCTCCTGCAATCATGTTGGGGACGAATGTCTTGTGTCCAGGTGCGTCAAGGATGGTGTATCGTCGTTTCTCGGTTTCGAAAAAGCCTCTACCCACTTCGACCGTTTTACCTTTCGACCTTTCCTCTTTCGTTAGATCTAGTGCCCATGACAGATACCATGTCTCCCGACCTGCGTCCTTGGCTTCTCGCTTGTACTTGTCCATCGTTCTTTCGTCTACCATGCCTGTTGCGTATAGTATGCTGCCTCCAAGTGTTGATTTTCCTGCATCTACATGCCCAATGAAGATCAGATTCACATGTTCTTTTCCATATACGTCTTCCAAAATCTCTTCCTCTACTTCTGCGGCTTGCTCTTTCGCCACTGCATCTGCCTCCCTCTTTGCCTCTCGAACTTCTGCAGCTGTGGGACTCGAACGTCCCGAGGATGGGGAAGGTGATGTTGTTCCGCTAGTTCCCGTTGCCGACTTCTCAGTCTTTTCAATCGCCTTGGCCGCTGCGACTTTTGCACCATCATCCGCCGAAGCATTCTTGGCTGCTGAAGAAGCAGGTGTTGGTACATCAATGGATAAAACTTTTGCCTTCGAAGCTGTAGCACCTGGAGTGTCTGCGCTAATCGAGAGTGTTTTGACCACAGGTGGTCCAGAGGATTGAGCGGGCGGCGGTGGCGGAGCTGCTACCGAGGATTCTGAGTCTGCTGCAGAGGGCCTCTTTGCTATTATAGGTACTTTAGGCTGCTGAAATACTTTTTGCTGTTGCTGCTGTCCAGTATAGCCCTGGTTGAAGCCAGATTGCTGAGCGTAGGTTTGATTGTACTGGTTATAACCTTGCTGCCCGTATTGCGGGTATGCTCCGCCGTATTGTTGCTGTTGACTGTAGAACTGCCCATATTGTGGTTGTTGACTATAGCTAGGATACTGTTGATATTGTTGTCCTGGCTGGAATGATTGGGCACCTGGCTGAAAAGTATTCGCATTCGGAGTGAAGCCGGTGGGCCGGCCGCTTTGGCCGTTGATATTCAGATTCTGTTGTGTTTGTCTCGAGAGATTATCATCCTGTGCCGCTGGATCGTCTTCCCATGAGTCGAGACCTGACATGATGGTAATGCGGTAAGGCTCAGAGGCCTCAAAGTGGGGGTTGCGGGGGTTGCGGTCTGGTGCCTGCGATGTGGTTTCCTGGAATTTTTGGATATCTGAGATCTGCAAGATCCAAGAAACGTTTTGTGGATCGTTATACGGCTTCAGATTACACCTGGACTTGAGCCAAAATTGCTGAGCTTCAAACTCATGAAAATGTGAATGAATCAGTTCCGCGCGCTAACCGTTCGGCTGCTGCAAGGCTGCTAGCGCTTCCGGCTATTGTTGACTCTTACTTATCAAAAATTATATTGGGCCCATGTTGACTCACCAACATCCCAGCATGACACAGCATGCCTGCCAATGATTCGTAATGCCGTGATAGCCTCCAAAGATGCCGATCAGACAATTCTTTGGTTGAGCGAACAACTTTATTGAAGACTCATTGACTATCAAACTGTAGAAAACATGGACATATTCCTGGGAAAGGTAGTTCAATCAGCTTTCGGCAGTATAGCTGAAAGAATCTGACAATATCATAGGTGACCCAGCAGGCTATGAACTATGCCATAAGGTCTTTATAAGCATGAGTAATTTCTGCGGCAAATACTGATCCTTTTGTAGATCTGGAATCACGATTACTGCTAGTTATGCAATCAGGCAGTCAACCAGGCTCTTGAAGGTTTTCGTCTTGCCACAACCTGGTCGACTAAGACTTTTCTAACCATATGACAACAGACTATTGAGAGCGAGGAGAAAGAGGAGCTTCAAGAATTGCAAGAGCGTTTGAATAGCAAAATCCGGGTTCGTCCCTCTTTCTCCATATCGTACCTCGTCTCCACATCGATCATCTTTCTGCAATATACTTCGATGTTTCTGCCCATCGCCTACGCGTCAACAGTATTCGTCGTCCGCAACGCGAGCAAGGGGACACTTCTTAATTATCTCGTCTTAGATCATATCCCCTGCGATTGATATGATAGATTTGATGTGCGTAAGACACTGGAAATTTTTGTTTACCGTCATGTCTAACACGTTCTATCAGTTCTGCTAGGGGAAATACATCTCTGGAGTCTGCCGTCTCTCTCACTAAGTCCCTTCGATGGGAGATCCAAGCTCTCGGCCAGCGTCTAGCTTCTGCAGCTAACGCCGAGGAATCATTAAGGACGAAGGGTTCGAAGACTCAAGACAAAATTCAACACGAAAAAGAGTTGAAACGAATAGTCCAAGCTATTCGAAAGTTACTGACTCGCATCGAGGATGCGGTTCCACTCATCAATCTTGCAATCACAGCTTCAGGTGCTAGCCTTTCTTCTAACCTACCGTCGACCGTCTCTCCGTCCCGCTTATTACAAGCGAGCACTTTTCTGACGGCAGGAGACTCTCAATATGGCGCATCATCTTCTAATTATGTTCAAATTGGCCCTACCTTCTCGTTGTCAATGTACATGCTCTTCCTAGGCCACGTTCGACCTCAAAATGAAGAAGAGATGAGAGAGAGTACATGGAAAGAGGTCATTCATAAAGCAAATGTCAGGCTCATGCGAGTATCGATCGAGGCACTCTATGACCTACCAGGGACCGATCGAATAGCGACTTCTGCGAGGAATACGAACGGAGAGCGTGGGCCTTTTGACGACTCGGAATCGGAACACTCTGATTATTTCCCCCAACAGATGGATGGAGCAGTCAAGACCGATGAGTATGCTTATCAGCTTGTCATTGTTGAAGACTTAGACGATGATCGCGTTCACACTTTCGATGGGGATCCACAACCAGGCCCGTATGGAGATGTACCTTTGGCTGGAATTCGAGAAGCTGTTCCGATACATGAGCTTTCCAAGATATTCTACGCAGATACGGGTAAGATCCTGAACATTGGAAGTGAAGGTGAAGCCAATAGTCCGGTGCTGCTGTTGAAGAGAGATCCGAACGCTGTTCCGCCAAGGATGATGATGAATCGGTACAACGAAGAGGACGGACAAGGCTTTCATGATGCGGACACCGATGGCTCTGCGCAATTTTCAGCCCCAAATAGTCCTGACAACTGTCAAGCACTGATTGCTTCGTCCCAGCGCGGTTTACGATCCTCGTCGGTAGCATCAACACAGTCGCAAGATCAGCAAGTTGCTCGCGCCCCAGATCCCTGGCGCCTTCCGCCTGACCTTGATCCTGAATGGATAGCCTTCGAAGTGTATACCGAACCAGAGGATTCCGACACTGAGTCCGAGGTCGGCACGTCCTCTTCGAGACCCGCCCCATCTTCTCGTGATCCCTCATCAGAACCAAAGATAACATCTGCTCTATCCCGTCTTTCAGTCAGCACCCCCACCACGTCCTCTCCGTCGCCTCAGCCACCAACACCACAAACTCAGCACCAAGTCCAGCCTACGCTCCCACCCATTCGAACCTCGCTTTCTCTCCTGGAGACGCTTCTTCGACTCCTATCCCTTCAACAATTCCAGCAAACGCCTCATCTATCTATCCCTGATGAACTTCTCACTTTCTTCCTCAGCGAGTCAGCCTCTACCGGCGCTGCGAGTAATGACATACAAGAGCGCAAGCGTCTTCGCGATGAAGCACGACGACGTGTCGGCTTCGACCCGTATGATGAGAGCCCTATCAAGCGAAGAGGTGAAGAATACCAGTATCATGGCCGTGAAGGAACCCCTCTATGGAACGGAGACGGCGGGCATGGCAGCGAACGAGGATATGAAAGTGAAGAACGGTATCAAAGTCCAAGACATGACGATGAAGGCTACGACACTAGGAATTGGACGTATCCATCGCACGAAGGGCATTCCCCGTCGACGCCAAGAGAGTCAATACCACAAACTCCGCCTATGTTACTGAAGACCCGATCAAGAAGTGGCACGCCAGACAGATCACCATCTACCCCGGCAGGACGCTACGCTGCGCCTAAGAGGTGGCATAGCGGTCGAGGCAATCTAAGGCAAGGTGATGTTGATGCCGCGAGAAGAGGCAGTCCCTTGGCCAGACCGGGAACGGGAACCACGGATGAAGGTTTAGGGACGAGCCCTGCTTCTGAAGAGGAGAAGAGGGATGGGACATGGAAACAATAGAGCAAACTCAGATCATTTGACTTTCTAATTTAGCGGATTTGCATAGCGCGGCTTGTAGCATAGCATAGCATAGCATAGCGACGATACCTTAATGAGACTTTGCTATTCCTGCTTCCAGCTCATCGCCCATCCTTCATAATGCAACACAAACCAAGAAACAACCATCAAAGCCCAATCAGCCCCCCAATCTTCTCCGCAATCCCCAAAAACGCCCCCGCCCTCTCACTCTCCGGCTCCGCAACAACCGTCGGCCTCCCCCGATCCGCATCCTCGCAAATCCGCTTGTCAAGCATCACATCCCCCAACACCTCCACCGCTACCTCCCCCCCCACCCTCCTCACCCCCTCCTCCCCAAAAACATGCGTCCTCAACCCACATCCCGGACACCTAAACACCGACATATTCTGCACCATCCCCAACACCTCCACCCCCGTTTTCCGAAACATATTGATCCCCCGCACCGCATCCTTGAGCGCGACGTCCTGCGGTGTGGACACTATAATCGCCCCGGAGAGATTGATTTGCTGGGTGATGGTTAGTTGGGTGTCGCCGGTGCCTGGGGGCAGGTCGAGGATTAAGACGTCGAGATTGGACCAGTGGACTGAGTGGAGGAGTTGGTGGAGGGCTTTCTGCACCATTAGGCCGCGCCAGGCGATGGGGGATGTGGCGTCGACGAGGTAGCCCATGGACATGGATTGGATGCCGTAGTTGGAGAGGGGGAGGAGTTGGTTGTCTGTGGGCGAGAGCGCTATTAGTCTTTTCCCTTCTCCTTGCTTGCTTGCTTGTTTTCTTTTTTTCGGTTTCTCTTCCACTCAAAGATAAAAAAAAACCCCCCCAAAAAGACAAAACATACCGGCACCCAACCTCGGCTCCCCGCTCAAATCCAACAGCGTAGGTATACTCGGCCCAAAGATATCCGCATCCAACACCCCGCTCCGCCGCCCCTGCCGCGCAAACGCCAGGGCGAGGTTCACGGCGATTGTGGATTTGCCCACGCCGCCTTTTGCAGACGAGACGGCGATCACTTTGCGGACGTTGCGGATGTCGCGTTTCTCGGGCAGACCGCGCTGGCGGCGGGGCAGTTCGGGGGGTGCGCCGGAGCGTGGGAGGCCCTGGGATGGAGGGTTAGGGGTGGGGTAGGAGGGGGGGCCGGGGCAGGGTATACCAGGGGGTTCTCATGGCTTAAGGCTCTGAGGGATGTGGAGAGGAACCTCTTGGTCATAATCGTGGTTTCATCTTTTCGAGTACCAGATGCTCGGATGGTCGATGGTTGCTCTTGCGGCTCTCGCCGTGACGTTGCCAAGCAAATCTTAGTGCGCAGATTCCAACTACCTTACCTACCTTAGCGGAAGGCTATGTGATGCTAGTACGGTAGAGCCACAGTAGTCTATTTTTAGACCGTCTGATGACGGTTGCGTAGTAGAAATACTAGAAAACCGTAGTTTGAAAAAGACGTTTCACATGATTAACAGTTATACTAAAAGAATAGTATTGTTACAGTTATTTTGAGAGTACGTATTCGATATATAAGCTGTAGTGGTATTGTTACGGTAGTACCAAGATATAATGTCAAGCCTGCCAAGCCAAGTACTCGGAAGTCCTTGTTGTGGAGAATCATCCACGCTACGAAGAATCTGAGGCCAGAAATAAGCGATTTGGCGAATTTTCTCGCGGAGGTGACTCCCAGGTACTTGCGCGACCGCGATGTGGGGGGCTAGTTGGTCTACAAGGGGGTTGATCTACAGGGGTGTTGGTGGACCTGTATCAGGGTCCAAGTTTCGTATTTGGCGCTAATGAAATAAATTACTCTACGTGTCGCTATAAAGTAACCGTTTTTTATAATCTACGTTAGTAGAAAAGGACCGTCTGATGACGAGAGTCTTTTGAAAATACCGTATTCTATTTGACACCGTAATGACACCGCAATGACACCGTTCCATGAACCCACATAATTCCCTTAAGGTAGGTACCTACCTTATGTTGTAAACAGTACGATACCAAAACAAAAGGACCAAAGGCTTCGTGCAATAGCAAGTCCCGAGATTCGGCTTTATGGCTTAATTTTTCATGTTACAGGGGCGTTTTTGTTTTCAGTACCTTGTACTGATTGCATACTTTGTGTGCTAGGCCTACATTTTCTCACTCAACCTCACTCACATCTTATGCTCATCCTCTGGCCCAGCCCCCGCACACCCAGTTCACCCACTCCCTCCTCCTCTTCCTCCCCCCCTAGCTCCCTCACCCCCATCGCCTCTCCCACTTGCTCTCCCTCTTCCTCGCCCTCTTCCCCTGGACCCACCTCTCACTTTTCCTTTCCCTCCTCTCCCACCTCTAGCAGCTGGCCGTGCCGCCTGCTCTTCTTCTTCTCTGACCTTCCGACTCTCCTCATCCCACCATTCCTGAAACGCTTGCTCTTCTTGGATCTCTTGCAGGCTCCTCTTGGCGGCTGCTTCTTTGATTATGTCCTTCTCAGTCTGCTGCTGGTAGAGGATATCGGACATTGAAAGTTGGAGAGTGGGTTCGGCAGGCAAAGGATTGTGACGAATCGACTGGATTGGTTGCTGGACAGATGATGAACGCGACGTCTTTGGCGACGGTGCATGGACCGAGGATTTGGGGGCATCAGGTGTTGAGACGCTGCGTTTCTGATTGGGGGCGAACGTTGGTTTAGAGCCACTAGCAGCCCTCCGGGCCGCAGGTGCCTTTCCTGAGATGGTTTGTCTCATTGTGAGTGGTGAGGGGGTACGAGGTATGCTATGACCCTCGGACAATGGTGACTTGGTGCTCTCTGCGCTGAGAACATCCTTCAATGAGATCTTTGGACCAGTGGATGCCACCTGCCACGGCGACGCCGAGCTCTTGCTTTGTGTCTGATTATCGCCTAAGCTTGGAACTGGCGTGGGCACGGGGATGACCGGTGGTGATCGAAGCTGCTGTTGTTGCGATTGCTTCTTACGCTCTTTCTGAGATAGCTTCGTAGGCAAAACACCACCATATGCTTCGCTCTCCTCCGCACGGAAGGACAATCCTGCAGAGATATTTGAGACGCGATTTGACGATGCTTGGGCCATGATATCTTTCAGGTCCAGCTTAGCGGTCGTCAGTGCCGGAGGGGCCCAGGGCTTCTGGCTGTTAATGCTGCCAGGAGATTTACCAGTGGGATTGACCTGACTACTGAATGATGATGGACTTGCAGAAGCTGCAATTTTGTCCTCTGCTTTGGATCGCTCATCATCATAGTCATCGCCTATAGCCATCTGCTGACGTGATAGTAGAGACTCTGAAGTATTGGCTTTGTAGTGGCGACGGCGATCATGAGTATCTTTGTCAGCCGCCTCTACCGCGAGATCATCATCTTCTTCCATTTCAAACATGAGATCCACATTAGAACGCCTGGCCCGCAAAGCAGGGCTTTTGGACTGGCTGCTTCGATCCCCAGACGCTCTCGATCGGGATTTTGGCATGGAAGGTGAATGGTCAAAGTCTTCGTGGAGTGTCGCTTTAGCCTTAAGACTCACAGATGACTTTGCTTCACGATCATGGAGCCGAGCCTGCAGGGCTATCGAATCGATCTTGGTATTTTTGCTTCGTACCATCAGATCTACGAGTTGGGGATACTTCTCAATCAAATCATCTTCTGCCTTTCCACTCTTTACGATTGGTAGATATGCCAGTTGGTTTTGGCGGACGACTACATCCAGCTCAATCATAAGGTCTTCATCCAGTTCGTTGAGAAGACTGTCTGGTCAGCGCTGATTTTAGCACAAAAGAAAGACTGCTATGCTCACTGATTCTCAAGCATGCCCTCAAGGTTCAGGCAGATATACTCAAGCGCAGCGTCTTTGAACTGTGTGATCGAGCAGGGAGCGACTGCGTTGAGTAGCTGGCAAACATTGCGTGTGTTCACTGAAGTCATCAGCGACAATATGCACGAAGATACTGTCCCTTGACCCACCGTATTGGCCTAGCACCTTCTGACAGCACTGTGCAAGTCGGTCAAGCATCAATTCATTCGCAACAGATAGCACTTCTAGTACCAGATCTAGAAAGGCGTCGGAATCACTAGTCACAACATCATCAAACATCTCCTCCTCAGTATCGGCATAAATATAACGCAATACAAAGTGGAAGGCACGGGGATCCACGTGTTTTAGATCCACCTTGATGGCTTCTTCCGATTCTTTCAACTGCTCACGTCTGGAAGAGAGCCATAGGCCTGCAGCACGGCCTTCGAAGAGACCTTCAAAAAAAGGGCACCTTTGGCACATGAGTGCGCTATGGACCTTCATATTGCTGCCATCAAGCTCAACTTCTACGTCGCCGTTATCGAAGTAACCAGGCTGGCGGATTGCGAACTCAATGTCTTCGTGCAAGGATTTCGGTGGTTCCGTCATCACTCTGGCTGCCTGCTCTAATTTACGCATTTCCAAACTGGAAGCTACTTTCATCAATTCAGTCCTGACTTGGCGATAGCGGAAGGCTGATGCCGGCGCACGTCTCACGTGATGCCATACGTCGACCACAGAGTCAGTATACATGTACAGAACGAGATTGAAGATGGTGATAAAATCCAGGCCTTGAAAGAGTATTAAGGTCCTTCCTTCGCTGTCGTACTCAATCGTCATGACTTCGGGGATCGAGAAAAAATAGTCTTTCCGGAAAACAGCAAGTCCTCGTCTCATTGACTCACTACGCGCTCCGAGGACGAAGTCATGAACGGGAATGCGAACGTCAGACAATGTGGTCCCTAGTCGCGCACGATATGTTGCTTCTTTTGAGCCAAGACTATCGCTAAGATAGCATGCCATTTTCTCTTCGAGGTCCGGCATACTCAAAACGGCCCTTCGAATCGTTGCAACATCATTAGGTTGACTTGCTTTCCAGAAGCGTGGTGTTGGATCTTCGGTCTCCGAGTCTTCATCTGCGAACCCGTGAAACGGTAGAAGAGGGTACAGATCTTTCCATAGTGTCTTACTCTCGACTTCAACCTGAGTCTTGAGAACATCACAATCCCTACGCACAGCAGCGTATGCGCCGAATGTGCTACTTCTCACTGCAACTATCATCGTCAGACCTGGCACACGAGAGAACTTGTAGTCTTTCGCTTTGTACTCAGCGAGTCCAGCGGCACTCGCGTCCTTGATCTTGGCACGCTTGACTCTTCGCCACACCGATCCAGACTCAGTACAGATAATAATGGAGCCGTCTTGGCTAACATCCACATCTCTGACTGCCATGTGGCCTTTCTTCAAAGACCAGACGCGTTGTGGGGTTGATAAGGCTAGACGGATTTTGGACGGGTTGGTGGTCGATGATGTAGCATTCGAAGCATCTACTTTTTGACTGACATGCACAGTGAACACATCGCCCATGCTAGACATCGCACATATCGTTTCACCACCAGATGTGATCTTGCAGATGTGATTCTCGGCGCCTTCAGCTCTGGCGCCCCATATGCTGTTCAGGAAATAATTGGAAAATGCCTCCAATGGAAAGGCTATCTTCGCATAGCCATAATTAGAAAAGACCCACACATCGTGATTTTCCAGCAGGCATATCGTAGCTTTGTCAATAGCTGATACTGAAGTAATGTTGGATGAGAAAAGTGACGCGGCAACTTTCCGCGGCGTATTCTGAATTGCAAGCGAACGAGCATCAGAATCGAAGAGGCCGAGCTGGCCCTCGTTTTTGCCGAATGTGAATAGAGAGTTGGCTGTATGAACCACGGTATGGATGCTTGAAGCAGCCGCTCCTACCACGAGTTCACGTTTCAGAGGGCCAAAGACTTGTCGAGGCGATAATTGAATAGGCTCCTTGTCTGTAGTAGTAGGTGTGTTTGGTGCATAGCCGAGCTGGCCATTGCCATTGTTGCCCCAAGTAAAAGTTTCGCCTTCGCTTGAGATGGCTATGGTATGATTCTGTCCAAGTGCAACGTGAATTACCTTCTTCCTGGAAAGACCTCCGCCACGTATGCAGATGAACTCAAATCTGGTGGTTTGGTCCCCAGAGCCAAGCCTGCCTCCCTTCCCAAAGCCGCACATGTACAGATTGGCCTCAGGATCACTGGTAAGAACAGCAGAGTGTAGTTTGGATAGCTGGACGTCTTGAATGACGACAGGACGATATTGTACAATTGCTGGGAGTCGATTGGCTTCTGCGGGTGATCTGGATCCTCCTCCAGCTTGAGCACCTGGGCTAGGATTGCGAGCCTCATACTCGTGGCAGAGGCGGTGGAGTAATTCCTGAGGACGCTTCAAATGTATTCGTTCAGGAAATTGGCGGTCATCCTCGTCTCCGAACCCAAGCGTGAAGTTTTTGTTACTGCCAAAGGTGAAGATCTCGTCTCCATCGATTCGTGTCCTTGGTGCGACTACTCTACTCATTCCGTCACCCTCGTTCGCATCTCCACTAATTCCCTGAGCCATCTCACCGTCTTCGTCATCTTGGCTTCCAGCTACTAGTGGGGCACTCGAGTCTTGTCTGATGTTCCGTACTGTGATTGTTGCCCCATACACGTCAAAAGGGCTATTGCCCTCTCTATCTTTGATTTTGATCAGACCTCCTACAGCGTGAGACATGCCGATAGCCAAATGCTCTCTAGCATCTTGAATGTCGCGGTCCATGAGCGCTCGCGCGATCGTGATGTTGCCAAAGTAGAGAGCTCGGTGTAAAGCGGTCCATCCGCTTTCCTCATCCTGAACGTAGAGGTCCAAAAGCGGGAGCTGCAGTAATGCTATGGCGAATCCCGATGCATTCTCGTTGGTCGACGATGCTATATGATGCAGCAGTGTAACGCCATGTGAGTCCCTCCAATTGACGTCGGCCCGGCTCAACGTCACATGTGCGAGGGGTTTGGGCGTTGACAGGGCTCTATTATTGTTCCAACTGGATCCTTTCGCACTTTTGCTCAAGGTTGGTGAAGTCCCCAACGCTGCGCCTGGGCTCCCCGCAAACCCAATGTTCCCTGACTTTCCGCCACCACTGCCCTTTGTAGAGTGCGCGGAGGCATTGTATGTGGCTCGAGTGAGGACTTGTCGAAAATTATCGACGTCATTTTCGAAATAATACTTCCAGAGCAGGGTACTCATAAGCAGGTGAAGGGAGCGATGGAAGGTCCTTCCAGTCGCTCCGGTGAAGGCGCCTCGCTGTAACCTCGAGAGTTACGGCTTTTTTAAAGGCGCTCGTAGGAGGACGGAAAGTTGAACGAGGTAGCGAAGGAGGAGAGGGAAAGCGAGAATTGAGCGTGTCTTTGGAATGGTCTAGGTAGGCGTAGGATTTGAGAATTGGGGCGTCGGAAGGTTTGGAGTCAATTGGGCAGACTGGAGTTTCTCGAGGCGATTATTGCGTGTGGAATGGAGGGCGAAGTGTCTGGGAGTAGAATGGGAATGAGAAGATATGAAGCAGGTTGCTGAAGTTGATGCCGTGTATTCTCGTAGGTGGGGAAGTTATGAATGGGAATGACTTGCAGGAAGTCACAGGTACGGACTACGTAGTAATTCTTGGCACCTTTTAAATTGTGGCGTTCGGATGAAAATAAAATGTGTGGCAGCCAATGAGAGGCATTCCTCAAGGGGCATGGACTTCTAATTCGATCAAGTCTTCTGAATCATCCATACTCTAACCACCTATGGCCTCAACAAAGCTATGCCTACTTAGCTAGCATGATCATGAGGGGCATCAACCCAAATGCCTCTAGCAAGGTCTCGGGCTTTTGTCGCACGCTAATGATATCTTTTTCGAGCACGTTCTTGGACGTTGAATGAATGTTGAAGGGCTCAACATAACATAGAGAGGACAACGTCATGCATACCGTATCTATGGGCACGATACCCAGCATCATCAGCCCTCCACAATAGGAAATGCCTCATTTCTGATCCAGACTTTCCCCGTCGGGGGTCCAATGAGCTCCATCCAAACCCTCTCCTCCCCTTTTTCCCTTTCAATAAATCATCCTGTCCTCATGGTTGGCAGTTGATTCCTCTCACTCCGTGAAGTCGTCAGTGTATCTAATCATCTCGGTATGGACCACAACGCCATATTCTGCCGCTCGTTTGGCAATCAAGTCATCGTTGTACTTTACAGCCTCCCGCGGGGTTTGCCCGGGGGGAGGGAGGCGATCGACGTCTTTTACGATGTATGTCCACGGAGTATATATGTACCGCCTATCAGCGCATCAGGAACGGGGATGAAAGGCTAGGCATACAACTCTCCAATGGTGCGGAAGCAGCAGCACGGCGGCTATAACATTAGCCCGCATCGTTAACGACGTATGTTGGCCAAAAGAACGTTCAAATAATTGTGCTGCGATCAGCTAAAGGGTCCATCTGGAGTATGAGATTTATGGTTGATGTGTTGAAACCAGGGGAGAAGTGTATGTGCGTGCCAGTCCCATGAGCTACTCCTGCGTACTGCCAATTTTCGATGCCTCTCCTTCCGTCGAGGACGCTTATCTTTATTCTTTTCCACTCAACTTATGTATGCCGATTTTCCAAGAACCTCAATCGCCCAGCTGTGACATAGGTGTTCGCTACCCAATTTCCTCGCTAGAGGCTTTCTGAAAAGGTGTGACCTCTGCTCCGCACATTCTATACGCGCGGTTTTGACGCTCAATACTCATGGGATCTTATAGAATTGGCTGTCACACGATATCCGTTATTTTCACAGCGTCCGTGGTGCGTTCCAGAGCAAAATCCGGCCACGCCTCAGGACCTCGTCCAGAAGTTTTGCTCAATTCGATGCTGTTTGCTTCATTGGCGTTATTACTGGATTTACTGTGCCAAACGTCACCTCCACTATGGCCCAGATTTTGATACCGAGTGTTCCTCTTTTTCTTGGCGCCTCCAAGTAGAGCTTTGTAGATGGGCAATGCAGACACAATCACTGCGATCGTTGGCTCGAGGATATCCCAGATCGTGTCTAGGGCGACAGCGCCCCCATGAACAGTATACACAGTTCGAGTAATATCGAAGATCACGTCAGTAATAGCAATCAAAAAGAGTGCGGCCAATCCAAGCTTCCGGCCCATCCGCATCCGCAGCCGTCTTAACATCCATAGAGGTAATAAAATTACTGTGTCCTTCAGCGTACGCATTGCTCAATGTGAAGTATTACTCACTGCTCAAATCGGAAGCAACATTAAGCCCACACGACATTGATGTAGTCTTAGCGTTGATATTCAGCGCTTGTTGAGACAGGCAATGATCTGAAGGCCATCAGTTCCTTCAGGGCACAACTTGGCCAAGGGCGGAGAGAGAGTTACCTAGAATAAACAGGTGACGAGGGGCTTCGCATGCCCAAAAGACGGACGTGAAGTTAATCAAGAAAGTCAAACCCGTGAACACACTGATAATCCACCAGACGCGCATAAAAGTCTCGCTAATTCCGAACAGGAAGCGGTACAAGATAAGGCTCGGCAGAAAGAAAGATACCCCACACCCTACGACCAAGATGATGCCAAAGCTGTCCCCACCCGGTTAGGCCCTCTCAGTCATCGCCACACTCACCATCATCATGCAAGCCCCCAACATCTACAACCCTTCTGCTATGATGGTCGATTTCCAGCTTGCGAACCAAGCAGCAGCACAACTAATCGGTAACCAAACTTCTACTTTATCCCCACTCCTCCAACCCCATTACCCTTCTCCAGCCTCTCCGTCACAGCTCGAAGAACAAGTCAAGCCCCCCATGATACACGATCAATCAGATATGAAAAAAAAACTCCATAGAAACAAAATGCAGCAAAGAATCCCCCCTCCCCCCTGTGAAAAAAAAAAAAAAAAAAAAAAAAAAAAAACAAAAAAACCCCCCACCCCCCCCCCCCCACC